>BSBK01002713.1:0-182500 GCA_027943335.1 Chamaecyparis obtusa | reverse complement strand
AAGCATATCATTAGATTTCTGTAATCCTTTAAAAAAATAATAATAAACCTTTGTTAGACAAAAGTTCAAGAATTTGCTAAGATATGATGATGCACAAATCCTAATAGGTTTGAAAACAAGTTTCAAGATAGAAAGAACATATTAATCTTGATCACTTTCACTATCGTTCTTCTCAACCTGGGTATCAGGATCCGATCAGAATTTATGCCTTTTTTCATCTTCTTTCTATGTTTGCCTTCCTCCAACCACACTTCCACTAGATCCTCTGAATCTGTAACACTGAAACAATCCCTATTAATTTCCCCTACTTCATCTTCATGCCAATATAGATAGAACTAGTTATCCTTCTTCGGGGTTCTCACATGCATAAAGATCATAAGGAAGTCTAAATTTCTCTTAATGGTTGGGGCTCTTGTTAATAGTGTATTAAGATCATCTATTACTAATATGGGGAGGAAGGGACCCATCTTCCATCTAGCATAGGCATGTCATCAAATCTGGGTCTTGGTATCGTGAAGTCCTTCCTGATATTTTGGATGACCTTATCCAGGTCTCCAAGGTATCTCCTTTTGAAAATGTCAGCACATAACCTACCAATTTCTTCCTTTTCATGATCCACTTGAGTATTTATTGCAATAAACATTGTAGGTATATTCATATTTACCCTATACCTATCTTCATTGGTGAGTGATTCCCTACCTAGTATACGAAAAACTATTCTCAGGATTAGAGGATGTGTATTTAGCATAGTTGTTTTGAATCTTCTCACTATTATTTTCCCATCAAAAGAAATCTGGGGTCTAGAGCTTACTAATTTAATTGGGGTCAACATATTAGGTAGGATACAGTTGGATAGGGAGGATTGGGAGGAAGGAGTCACTCTTGATCATTTAAATAGGAGAAGGGTATCCCTCTTCGCGACTAATAGAATGCATACTGACTATACAACTTCTTAAGAATCTTTTAATAAAGCTGAATTGTTAGAATGCCAAAGGATGTTATAGGTTATTAATGAAGGGTGCTCCCCTTAATACCACAAACACATAACAGAAATAGAGAAACAATAACAATATGCAAGAACAAAAAATTGGCTTCTTATTATCTCCACAAATGTGGAATTACAAACTTTTAGAATTACAATATGAAAATCCACATAGGCATTCCCTTACAATATTTTGTAGGACAAAGCCTTGAATCAATACCCAGATCTACTACTCAAAACTGCCCTAGACAACATGACGGACCTTCTTTATATAGGCATTTTCCACCGCTCGAGAAGGTTCCATAAATTTAGCCCTTAGGGTCGACCAAACTTAGAATTCTTTTATTTTTCAATTTATTACATCAAAGTTGGCTCAAAATAACTTTTGAAACCCAAACAGAAATTTTGAAGGAAAATTATTTTCTGCCATTTCAGGTGACCCAACTTTCGGAGACCATAAGTCATCACCAGTTGATCCGATTGACTATTATAACCCCATTTTGGAAAGGCCATGAGCACTCTATAGGCTTGACTCATGCAAGCGCCTGTCACCCAAATTTTCAACCTCATCCAAGGCCTCTAAAGCCTTCAAAATTGAGTTCAAAGTTTCTGTACCCTGCTGCCAATACTGAAAATCTTCAATATCTTCAAAACTAGACTTGATCTAGCCATGAAACTTTTACTGGCAGGCTGATATGACTGAGATGAACCTCCACATGTAAAATTAAAACATTTTGAGATCGTGTGACAAACTTACTAAAAAATAGCAAGTTTCCATAAATAGCAGCTCTGCACAAGATAGCCCTTATTTCATACAAAAATAGAAATATTTTTGGGTGATGCAAGATTGCTCTTACACCCAGGATGCTCCTGCATCAGACACTCGGGGTAATTTGAGAAGTGATCCCGTCACGTCTCAGGTGTGTAGAGGAAAACCAAGATGGTTAACCTCCTCCTTTGTCGGCCATGATGAATCTTCAATAGGTCATCCTTTCCACTTGACAAGATATTCTTCATATGTCTTGTTCCTTGTGCTTCTGCCAACATGACTATCCAGTATATCCTCAATCTCTTTGGTATCTGAACTAGTTGCTGGAATACTCCACTGTGCTGTTGTGATCTCATCTTCAACACCTCTCTCATGATACTCTGTTAGATCTGAAATGTTAAACACTGGTGAAATATTTAGCTCAGTAGGCAATTCTACTTCATATGCATTTCCTGAATCATGCTTCTTCAGTATTTTACATGGCCCAAACTTCTTCATTTTCAATTTTTTATATGTACCAACTGCAAATCGCTCCTTCCGCAAATGAACCATGACTTCATCTCCAACCTGAAATTCCTTATGCCTCCTTTTCACATCTGCCTTAGCCTTATACTACACATTCATCTTGGTAATATGCTTCCTCACCTCCTCATGGATGCTCTTCAAGTGTTCTGCAAAATCCTTAGTTTCAGCACTACTTATTTCTCCTTTATCTAGCTTTCTCAACTCAGATGCATTTCTGGGACTACTCCCATATACAATATGGAATGGTGATTTACCAGTGCTCCTGTTGACAGAATTATTGTATGCAAATTCTACCTGTGGTAAAATCAAATCCCATCCTGTTGGCTTATCTCCAACCAAACATTTCAGCAAATTTCCCCAAACTCCTATTCACCACCTATGTCTGTCCATCAGTCTGTGGATGATGTGATGAACTGAACTTCAAATCTATCTTCAACTTCTTCCACAATGTATGCTAGAAATATCCAACGAACTTAGTGTCCCTATCTGAAACTATACTCTCTGGCAAACCATGTAGTCTGACCACTTCTCTAAAAAATAATTTTACTATGTGAATAACATCATTAGTCTTCTTGCAGGGAATAAAATGTGCCATCTTTGAAAATCTGTCAACTACCACATAAATTGAATCATGTCCCCGCTGTGTCCTTGGTAAACCAAGAACAAAGTCCATACTAATATCCTCCCAAGGCTTCTCTGGTATAGGTAATGGCTGATACAACCCTGCATTTTGCTTCACTCCTTTCACCATCTGACATACTCTGCAACTCTGTACAAATTTCTTGACATCTTGCTGCAACTGCGGCCAATAATAATTCTCATTAACCAAAGCAAGGGTTTTATCACGACCAAAATGTCCAGCCAATCCTCCGCTATGCTTTTCCTTGATGAGATTCTCCCTCATAGAACTTCTTGGAATGCATAACTGACTTCCTCTGAATAGCATATCATCCTGAATGATGAAATCTAGCCACTTTGTCCTGTCCAGAGTAACAGGTTCTATACAAGCTTTCCAAGCTTCACCAAAATCAGGATCCTCTGGATACAAATTTTTGAGTTCCTTGAACCCAACCACTTCAATCTGCATCTTTGTCAGCAATAGTTACCTTTTGCTAAGCGCATCTACAACCCTATTAGACTTTCCACTTTTGTGTTTCAAAACAAATGTATAACTCTGCAAAAACTCAACCCATTTCAAATGCCTTTGATTCAACTTTCCTTGACTATTCAAATATTGCAAAGCTTGACGATCAGTATACAAAACAAACTCCTTAGGAAGCAAATAATGTCTCCACTTCTTCAATGCCTGAATTATAGCATAAAATTCCTGATCATAAACATAATATTTCCTCTTGGCATCATTTAACTTCTCACTGAAATAAGCAATAGGTTTACCTTCTTGGCTCATAACAACTCCTATTGCAGTACCACTAGCATCACAGTCTACTTGAAACACCTTATTAAAATCTAGAAGTGCTAAAATAGGTTGTTCTATAACTTTCTATTTCAATAGTTTAAAACTCTTATCTGCCCCATTAGTCCACTTGAACTCTTTTCTATCCCCTCTCATTGTTTCAGTCAAGGGTCCACAAATACTGCTAAAATTTCTGATAAACTTTCTGTAAAAGCTAGCCAAACCATGAAAAGATATTAACTCAGTAGCACTCCTTGGGATAGGCCATTCAAGGATAACCTGTACTTTCTCTGGGTCCATTTTTAGACCTTCTACTGAAACTACAAATCCCAAATACACTAACTCTTTCTTCACAAAACTGCACTTCTTCGAATTAATCAACAATTTTTCATCTCTCAACTTCTCAAACACCATATGAATATGCATCATATGCTCTTCCAATGTCTTACTAAAGATCAAAATATCATCTAGGTACACAATGACAAGCTTACCTAGAAATTCTTTCAGAACCTCGTTCATGAGCCGCATGAAAGTGCTCAGTGCATTGGTTAGCTCAAAAGGCATGACTAACCACTCATACAGTCCTTCCTTTGTCTTGAAGGTAGTCTTCCATTCATCTCCTTCTCTGATCCGAATCTGGTGATATCCACTCTTTAGATCTATCTTTGAAAAATACATAGCTCCACTCAAACAATCCATAATATCATCCATTCGTGGCAATGGAAACCTATACTTGATTGTGATCTTGTTTATTGCGCTAGAATCTATACGCATCCTCCATTCTCTATTCTTCTTTGGTGCTAATACCACTGGTACAACATAGGGACTTAGACTCTCTCAAATCAACCCCTTCTGCAATAACTCATGTACTTGTCTGTTCAACTCTTCACTTTCTGCTGGTGTCATTCTATGTGCTGCCTTGTTTGGAAAACTAGCTCTTGGAATCAAATCCATCTGATGACTGATCTTCCTTAGTGGTGGTAATCCATCAGGTACATTATCAGATACAATATCCTGAAACTCATTCAACAAATTTGCAACCTCTACAAGTACATCCTCTACTTCTTCTTTACCAGCTTTTGGAATTAAAGAAAAACACACATGCTCATGCCTCATACCATCTAGGAATTTTCTTCCATCAAAAAATGTTATTCTTGCATTACCACATACCTTTTCTTCGGTCTCCTTCAATGGATTTAGCTTATGTCACACTCCATCCTTTGTCAGGGAATAGGTATTCGCATGACCATCATGTACAACACATCTGTCAAACTACCATGGTCTACCCAACAACATATGACATGCATCCATAGATATGATATCACATAGTATCTCATCTTGGTACCCACCGATCTTGAACTTTACCAGGCACTGTTCACTGACCATGACCTTGTGGTCATCCTACACCTAGGCAATCCGATATGGATGTGGGTGTTTCTATCTTTTGAGCTTCAACTTTGTCACCATCTCTTCTGAAACTAAATTGTCAATGCTTCCAGTATCAATAATCACATCAAAACATTTACCCTCACACTTGCATCTAGTGTGAAACAGGCTCCTCCTTTGTTCAGGTTCATTCTCACCACTCAGCAGGACTCTTCTGTTAATCAACGTTTCTCCTCTTTGCAACATCTTCAAAATTTGACGATCTAGCATCTTCATCTACATGTGCCACTCTGACTTGGCCTTCATTCCTCCTATCTATCCTTCCTTGGTGTTGAGGACATTCAAATGCCCTATGACCTTCTTCTCCACAGTGAAAGCATGTTCCCTAGAAGCCTCCTCTTCCTGAACCTTGTCCTCTTCCTCTTCCTCTCTGATCTCTATTTTTTTGATCTTGGAAACAATTGGAATTGTTTCCTCTCTGATTTTTGACTGCTACTGGCCTCATCCTTCTTTTTCAGATCTTCATTTCGGCCTCCATATGACCGTTCACTAGATCGTCCACCGTGACCCCTTCTATTTTGTCTGCTCTCGAACTTCTTGTTCAACTTTTCCTCTACCTTTAGGGAAAATTGGTATGCCTCTTCAATACTGTTCATTCGAACCAGATTCAGCTCCTCCTAAATGCTCAGCCTTAACCCATTAAGGTAACGGGCAACTTTCTCCTTGTCAACTTCTGCATGGCCTGTTCTGATGAGGATTTGATAGAACTCCTCTGTATACTCCTGAACAGATCTTCTTACCTGCTTCAAACTTTTCATCTTCTTTAGTAGGTCAAGCTCATAATCAACAGGAATGAACTGCCGCTTTAATTTATCCACCATTTGATCCCATCTTGTGATTTTATCTTTCCCTCTTCTATTTCGCTCCAATTGAATCTCTTGCCACCAGATCTTCGCATGACCTTTCAGTTTGGCCTTCACAAATTTGACCCTATCAGAATCCTCAATATCTTCATACTCAAAATATTCTTCACATTCATTGATCTAGTCGTTCAAATCCTCTGGGTTAAGATTTCTTGAAAATGCAGGAACCTCGATCTTAGGCAAGGATAACTTTACTGGTGAATATTCGCCAATTGGCGAATTTCACTCATCGGGGACCCAAAATTTGGCAAGAAAAATTGGACTTTCGGGGTGGCCATGTCGCCCGCGCTTTATAAAAATTGGGTCCCATGCATAGGCAAATCGCCAATAGTGACATGGAATTATTTTTATTTTAGCGATGACTTTGCCAATCGAATTAATTTTTCCACATAATAAATTGAATATTTTCGCCTACAATTTCCTAAGCTTGTCTTAATCGATGGTCATATTCACCAATATGCAATCAAAATTTAAGTTAGAGTATGGGTTAAGTACATAGATTTGACATGTGTCTCTATTTCGAAGACTTTCAATGAAACTTTATGGCTTTTAAAACTTTGGCCAGAAATAGATTTGACACATGTCTCTATTTTAGAGACTTTTGGGGGAATCTTTGTGTCATTTAAAACCTTGGCCCAAAATAGAATTCCTGCCATTGATCTCAGATCATCAAACAGTTACAAAAAGTAGGGTTATCTCTTGTCAAGAGATATAAGATTAACTCAGAGTACCTTAATAAAATAATAAAAGTCAAATAATGATGATTTCTAGGTATAGGTTCTTGTCATCGTGATTTTCTTCAATAATGAAAGATTCGCCAATATTTTATAAAATTTTCATATAATTGAAAAAAAATTGCCAGTACAAATAATATTTGTTCCTTTCAAATTAAAAAAATTTGCCAACAATATTATTTTTTTTGACCCAAAATAATGTAGGATTCGTCAGGATTTTACACTTTTTCTAGGGAGGGGGTTTCTTAAAGTTTTCCCTGATCTTAGGTCTTTTTCCAATCTTGGAGATGGCCTGAAAAAGCTTTTCTTCTTCTCAATTCAAAATTTTGCCTTCTTCTTCTTCTTGATCATCATTTCCTTCTTCGGCTTCATCCTCACTTTCATCTCTGACATTAAGATTCATTCCTCTGTGAATCTCTTCTTGCAATGCTCGCACTTGTCTCTGGAGTGCTCTAACCTCAGGTGTTACAACACCAGCTCTTCCACCATGTTCCCTTCATGGAGGCATTTTCACGATGCGCGCTGAAACCCTAACCACGGTCCTGGTGCAAACTGAAAGGAAACTCAGGTGCGAAAACAACTTCCTACGCTAATCTCTATAGGAGAATATTGTGCAAATTCTTATAAATCTTTACAATTTCAGATTCGTTAACTACTTTAACAAAGATATTGCAACCACATACAATGCATACAGAAAAATAGAGAATGACACAATGATATACCCTGGGGAAAACCTTTTGGTAAAAAACCCCAACACTCCAAAACCTGCACAATGTATTATCTTCAACACAAAGATTACAATACACTTGCAATGCAAGTTCTTTCAGGAGACGAGAGACAAAGCCAACAAGACTTAAATTTTTGTTATATCTCTCCCATAGGAGCAGCATCATATATATAGACTCCTCTGGACCCAAAAATAGGCACAACCACCAGGACCCATGCACAAAGCCACATGTACACAGTTGTTACATGCAATCCCAAGAATAGACATCCATCCCTAGAATAGACTATGAAAGCTTGTCATAGAATCTACCAAAAATAACGGTCACAAGAGAAGTGTAAGAGAATCTGTCATACCAACCTATTTTTGGCATATTCTCTTACACACACCAACCACTTCTTCTTGGGTGCCCAAATAGGCCCAAGTCATAAGATGCTCTTACACCTATCATAGCACATTCCTTAAATAGTTCTTACACGTCATAGGAATCCGTCATGACCGTTTCAGTCATGATCTCCTTACGCACAAGATGCCGACACATCAAGTGGAGTGACACATCAACATGCCAACTAGACATGTACACTCGCACTTAATTACATTATTTGCAAAAAATACATTTACAAAACAAATAATAAGAATAGGAATTATCCAAGGTTGAGACACCTTATTCCTAACATTCTCCCACTTGTCGAACACCTTGTAAGAGCAAGAGGAACATAACAGGAACTTTAACCGCTATAGGCCAAAAGGCCCATAGACTCTGAACACCATCTGAACTTCTCAGTGCCCACTAGTTTCGTTAATGCATCTGCAACATTCTTCATAGTATCTACCTTCTCCAAATTTACCTTTCCATCTTCCACCATATCTCTCACAAAGTGAAACTGCACATCAATGTGCTTCGTTCTGGCATGGAAAGTTGGATTCTTTGCAAGGCAAATAGCACTCTGACTGTCACACCAAATAGTAATCTGTTCTGCATCAACACCAACATCAAAATACAATCTTCTAAGCCAAATGGCTTCTTTACAAGCATGAGTAGCAGCCATGTACTCAGCTTCTGTAGTGGACAAAGCAACCACAGGTTGTCACTTACTCATCCAATTGATGACACCACCAAACATAGTGAACACATAAGCACTGGTGGATCTCCTACTGTCAATATCACCTGCCTAATCTGAATCCACAAACCCATGAATACAAACTGAATGCAAAGATCTAGAAGAGTTACCATGATAACATATGGAGTAATTTGATGTACCCCTCAAATATCTGAATACTCGCTTAACTGCATCCCGATGTACCCATCCAGGATTAGCCATAAATTGACTCAGGACTCCCATTGCTTGGGAAATGTCTGGTCTAGTACAGACCATAGCATACATAAGACTACCAACTGCACTAGCATAAGGTACTCTACTCATGTCCTCCACCTCACTAGGATATTTTGGACAATCATCTACAGATAACTTTGTTCCCACAGATATAGGAACACATAGTGGTCTACAATCTACCATGCTGAACCTGTCCAACATAGACTTCACATACTTACTCTGACTCAACCAAAGTTTTCTGTTAGACCTGTCTCTACTGATTTCCATACCCAAGATGTACCTAGCTGCCCCAAGATCTTTCATCTCAAACTGTGCTGACAACTGAGATTTAAAATTAGAAATCATACCCTTACCCTTCCCAAATAGCAACATATCATCAACATATAATGCAACAATAAGAAGGTGATCATTTTCAACTCTGAAATAAACACAATGATCTGATTTTGATCTTACAAATCCAATTGACAACACAAAGGCATCAAACTTAAGGTACCACATCCTAGGAGATTGCTTCAAACCATATAGAGATTTCTTTAATCTACAAACTAAGGATTCTTTACCTTTAACAATGTAGTGCTCAGGCTGTGACATATAAATCTCTTCCTCCAAATCACCATGAAGGAAAGTTGTCTTCACATCCATCTGTTCTATCTCTAAATCATATGATGCAGCAAGAGATAACATAAATCTAATGGATATCAACTTTGCAACAGGAGAGAATATTTCACCATAATCTATTCCCTCTACCTGTGAATACCCCTTTGCAACCAATCTAGCTTTATACCTTTCAACACTGCCATCTACATAGAATTTCTTCTTGAACACCCATTTACAGCCTTTAGATTTTCTCCCTTTAGGTAAAGGTACAAGGTCCCAAGTTTTTTTTTCTCCAATGAAGCTATCTCATCATCCATAGCCTCAATCCAGGAACTTGCATCTTCCATGCCTAAAGCCTCTTTCACAGATCTAGGCTCATAAGTGTTAGTAATCAAAGCAAAGGCACAACTGGAATCTAACATAGAAAAACCAAACCTTTTTGGTTGCTTTCTTTCTCTCGTGGATCTCCTCAAGGGCTGAGGTTGAGGTTGTTCTTCCTCTTCTTCTGAACTATCAGAGCTGCTAGAGCTCTCCTCATCATTAGACCCAACATGGTCTCTCTGTTCAGTCTTCTCAGGGGTAGGAGGCAACTGAACAACATCTTTTTCCTTTTCTTTTTCATCTGGTTGTAGCACAATAGGAGAAGATGTTAGCTCTCTGAAAATAACATTTCTACTATACACCACCTTAATAGTCACGGGATCCCAAAGCTTGTATCCTTTCACACCAGCACTGTATCCGATGAAAATACATTTAACAGCTTTGTTTTTCAACTTAGATCTTTTCTCCTTTGGAACATGTGCATAAGCTTCACAACCAAAAACATGAAGATGTCTAATTGAAGGCTTCTTACTAGACCACACCTCCATGGGTGTCTTACCAACAAGGGCTGATGTAGGAGATCTATTAACCAGATAGCAAGCAATGGCCACAGCTTCGGCCCAAAACCTTTGTTCTAAACCAGCTCCACTAAGCATACTCCTAGCCTTCTCCATTAGTGTCCTATTCATTCTCTCTGCAACTCCATTTTTTTGTGGGGTATAAGGAGTTGTCTTATGCCTCTCGATACCTTGTTCTTTACAGAACTGTTCAAACTCTGCTGAGCAAAACTCACCACCATTGTCAGTTCTCACACACTTAATCTTCTTACTAGTCTGATTCTCTACAAGAGCTTTAAATTCCTTGAACTGACTAAAGACTTGTGTCTTACTTTTAAGGAAATAAATCCACGTCCTTCTACTGTAATCATCTATGAAAGATACAAAAAATATAGACTTGGAGATTGAAGGAACTTTTACAGGACCAAATACATCAGAATGAATAAGATCCAAAACATCAGAAGATTTGTGAGAACTAGAGTAAAACTGAACATGATTTTGTTTACCATAGACACAGTGTTCGTAGAAGTCAAACTCAAGATTGCAATCATTTAACCCCTCAATGAGATTTTTATTTTTCAAGGTTCTGAGACCCTTTTCACCAATGTGGCCAAATCTCATATGCCACAACATTGTCTTTTCTGTAGGAAGCTTACCTTCCAAAGTATTTGCACTACCATCGGAACCAATAGCCACAGACTTCTTCACTACTTGTTTAGATGGTGAGGATGAAGAACTATTACATAGAGGAATACATGCATCTAGCTGAAATAAGGTACCTCTCCTAGTACCCCTTGCAAGCACTATTGATCCTCTCATCATCTTGCATCCTTCTTTCGAAAAAACAACTTGCACACCTACATCATTCAGCATACTTATAGATAATAGGTTTCGTGCCAAACTTGGAATGTGCATAACTCCGTTGATTCCCTTTACTCATCCATCAGGAAATTTGATAGTGACCCTTCCGCGTCCAACTATCTTTAGGTGAGAATCATCACCCAAGTACACCTTTCCACCATCGAACTCTCATATTTTGAGAACCAGTTTCAATGAGAGGTCATGTGAAAAGATGTGCTCGAGTCAACCAACCACACATCATCAAATGCATGGGCTGCCAAAGCTGTGATGAATGCATCACCATCTTCTTGAGATCTTTTTGAAGCTGAATCTGAACCTTTCTTCTTCTTCTTCGGCTCTTTGCAGCCTTTACGGAAGTGCCCAGATTTATCACAGTTCCAACATTTTGCCTTGGACTTATTGGAAGTCTTTGACTTCCCAGGGGATTTGGATCTACCCTTATTGTCATTTTTCTTCCCTCTTTTAGTGGATCTCCCACGAATAGCAAGGGCTTCTTTTTCTGAAATGGAAGCCTTTCTCCGCATCTCCTCTAATAGCAGTGAAGACACCACATCATCCATTTTGAAGGTGACTAAAGTGCTTCCGAGAGCCATCACAAGATGGTCCCATGAATCTAGTAAAGAACACAAAAGTGTGTAGCAACGATCCTCCTCCTCTAACTTGACACTAGCTGATGTCAATTGTGCAGCCAGCAGATTAAATGCATTTAAATGATCCGTTAAGGATCCACCTTCCTCCATTCGCAGAGAGTACAACTTCTTCCTCAGGAACAACTTGTTCACTAGAGATTTGGCCTGATACACGGCTGCAAGTCTTTCCCACAAACTATTTGCGGTTTTCTCATCTAGAACATTCAGAAGGACTGCATCGGTTAAACAGAGTCTTATGAACCCTTAGCTTTACGGTCTTTGATATCCCAATCTGCTTGAGCTATAGTTGCTAGTCTTGTAGCACTTGAAGTCGCTTCCCATAGGTCACGATCTTCCAACATGTCTTCCATCTTGAGTTTCCACAACTAGAAATTAGTGCCATTAAATTTCTCCACCTCCATTCTTCCATATGATGAACTTGCCATCTCAATCTGCAAATAAGATTCAGAATGCTCTGCAAAAAACTCCCACTCAAACTTGAGATCAGCTCAAAAAACCCTACCCAACAACTAGGATCAAAAGTTGATCAAGCTTTGATACCACTTGAAAGGAAACTCAGGTGCGGAAATAGCTTCCTACGCTAATCTCTATAGGAGAGTATTGTGCAAATTCTTATAAATCCTTACAATTTCAGACTCGTTAACTACTTTAACAAAGATATTGCAACCACATACAATGCATACAGAAAAATAGAGAATGACACAATGATATACCCTGGGGAAAACCTTTCGGTAAAAAACCCCAGCACTCCAAAACCTGCACAATGTATTATCTTCAACACAAAGATTACAATACACTTGCAATGCAAGTTCTTTCAGGAGACGAGAGACAAAGCCAACAAGACTTAAATTTTTGTTATATCTCTCCCATAGGAGCAGCATCATATATATAGACTCCTCTAGACCCAAAAATAGGCACAACCACCAAGACCCATGCACAAAGCCACATGTACACAGTTGTTACATGCAATCCCAAGAATAGGTGTCCATCCCTAGAATAGACTATGACAGCTTGTCATAGAATTTGCCAAAAATAACGGTCACAAGAGAAGTGTAAGAGAATCTGTCATACCAACCTATTTTTGGCATATTCTCTTACACACACCAACCACTTCTTCTTGGGCGCCCAAATAGGCCCAAGTCATAAGATGCTCTTACACCTATCATAGCACATTCCTTAAATAGTTCTTACGCGTCATAGGAATCCATCATGACCGTTTCAGTCATGATCTCCTTACGCACAAGATGCCAACACATCAAGTGGGTGACACATCAACATGCCAACTAGACATGTACACTCACACTTAATTACATTATTTGCAAAAAATACATTTACAAAACAAATAATAAGAATAGGAATTATCCAAGGTTGAGACACCTTATTCCTAACACAAACTGCCTCACAGTCGGTGATCTGTTTACACACTTAGGAACTCCTACTCTGATACCACTTGATGAAGGGTGCTCCCCTTAATACCACAAACACATAACAGAAACAGAGAAACAACAACAATATGCAAGAACAAAAAATTGGCTTCTTATTATCTCCACAAATGTGGAATTACAAACTTTCAGAATTACAATATGCAAAGTCACATGGGCATTCCCTTACAATATTCTGTAGGACAAAGCCTTGAATCAATACCCAGATCTACTACCCAGAACTGCCCTAGACAACACTACGGGCCTTTTTTATATAGGTATTTTCCACCGCCCGAGAAGGTTCCAAAAATTTAGCCCTTAGGGCCGACCAAACTTAGAATTATTTTATTTTTCAATTTATTACATCAAAGTCGGCTCAAAATAACTTTTGAAACCTGAACAAAATTTTTGAAGGAAAATTATTTTTCGCCATTTCAGGTGACCCGACTTCCAGAGACCATAAGTGATCACCAGTTGACCCGATTGACTATTATAACCCCATTTCAGAAAGGCCACGAAGTGCTCTACAGGCTTGACTCGCACAAGCACCTATCACCCAAATTTTCAATCTCATTCAAGGCCTCTAAAGCCTTCAAAATTGAGTTCAAAGTTTTTCTACCCTGCTGCCAATACCGAAAATCTTTAATATCTTCAAAACTAGACCTGATCTAGCCATGAAACTTTATTGGCAGGTTGATATGACTGAGATGAACCTCCACATGTAAAATCAGAACATTCCGAGATCATATGACAAACTTACTAAAAAATAGCAAGTTTCCATAAATAGCAGCTCTGCACAAGATAGCCATTATTTAATACAAAAACAAAAATATTTTTGGGTGATGCAAGATTGCTCTTACACCCAAGATGCTCCTGCATCAGTTATTGTAACATTGGCATAAGAAAGGCTTCTTCTTGATTATAGGGGAATTCTCCTTGCAAAATAAATCGAACACCTACATAAATAAAGAGGAGGGACAAGAAGGAAGATATCCTTTAGCAAAGAAACCTAAGAGGAGGAATACCAATCAAATAAGACTCTTGGCCTCCTTCCACCACAAGGAGCTACTTGAAATACCAGGGCTAAATTAATTAGGAAAGAACTTATCAGACTACTTAAAAGGTGGTAGTCACTGTTATACTCCTTTATGACATTCCTTAAGTAGCTGTTGGGTGTCAATGATTCCAAGATATTAATGTCTACTAAAAGGTTCTTAATCACTTTCCTACCATAATTTAATGGCTGATAAGAAAAACAGAGAGTATTTTAAACTTAAAATAAATATGTTTGTTAATATTCTAATCCACAAAAGACCTATTTGCCTTGATTCAATAAAAAAATGTAGAAAGAAGGGGATATCTGAACATATTTCCATTATAAACACACATAAATTGCTTTCAAAACTATACTTGTTTATAAAAATGTAACTAATATATTTTACTTGTTCATTTCAAGTACTATCAGGCATCTTATAACACCATTAAATAAAGTTTCAAGCTTTATATCATGTTTTAACCAAAGGCTATTTTAAAAGAAATGATTTGCTATTAAATCCTAAGGAGTCCCTTATATTCTAAGTAGGTAGAAAATTATTCTATGCATAGCCAAAAAAGGTAAAGGGACCTTCAAAAAACGAAAATTTCCTTCTTGATCTCGCTATAAAATGCGGTTTTACTCCTTATTGATAAGGCTGCTACTCCATTCTCCTCCGTTACGTTTCAGGATGATGATGGTGTCCTCATCTATAATGTCATCTTTGATGCTGCAAGAGCTCTTCTAGAAGGAAGGTGCCATGATCCTCATATTTCTTAAATCTTCTTCATTGAATTCTTTAGGAATATTAAATCCTTCGGCCCTCCAGTAATTCAATACCCATTCTATCTCCATTGGTTCTTTAAGAATAGTTTTCATCAGAAAGTCTAGGTTTCTCCACATTTGTCTCCATAACTCATCAAAGAGTTCTTCATATTCGAAGACCAATATTGGCATACATTGAGAGTTAGAAATAGAGGGTTGGTTCTCTATTTCTGTCTTCATATATATCTTTGGGAAGGGTATGGTTAGGTCTTCATCTATGCCATGCACAACTTTTTCTAAACCAGCAAGAAAATCTTCTTTAAAGATTATTCTTACTACTGAAATGATATAGGCCTTCTCAAAACCAACAAAGGTAGAAAGCGAGATAAAAATCCCTATGATATGGCCATTTAATTGAATTGAGAGTTCATTATCAAATGATAATCACCTATACCTTTTTCCAGTGCTCTTCGCGATGCGTCTGATAAGGAATTCAAAATGCCATTCCATCTTTCTGATTTAATTATTCCCCTAAATGCCATTTTTCTGTTATCCTTAAGGGAAAAAGTTAAGATTCTTGACTCCATTAAAGAGACACGGAGAGAACAATGCAGACCTAGAATTACCTTACTGAAAGCTAATAAAGAACTCTACTTATATGCACTGACTAATTAGTTTTAACACTTTAAATGTTTCCTGACTCTTTCATGATGATACACTCTAGATTTAATTATGACACTCATAATTACTTGATTCGATGACAACATGCCTAAGTGTTTGGACAATTTTGAAGAAATATCACTATCGATACTAAGTGCCAAGATAATTACTTAAAAAAGGAATATTTATAATAAAGACATGAAGGTTAATGATTTGCAACATTAGAGAGAAAGGAAATATGTGCTAAATTTATGGAAATGATTCCCTAGAAATCTAGATCTGATGTCATGCTTGCTTACTTCATAATTAGACAAAGAGGAAAAGGTAATGTCTTTAAAGCTTCTCAGGAATTGAAAAGAGGTTAAGAGATAGTTGTTGAAGGATCCTTAAAAAGGATCTATATTATAAGCAATTTAAAAAGGTAATAGGTGAGGTATAATAATAGAACTAACAAGGCTAACATGAGTCGAACTAATCCTTGAAAGAAGTTAGACTTTAAGGGAAAAAAAGAGTCGTGACATAATTAGGAAAAAGACATTGTTATTTTCTTGGTTCATTGAGGCTTAAGCTTTTTACTGCGAAGATCATCATTTCTATTACATCCTTATGAAGATCATAAGAGGTGAATCTAAGGGACCTTAGTTTAATAACCAAGCTCTCATAAGCCAATGAGGAGTCTTGAATGTGAAGAAGGAGAGTGAGTATTGGCTAGGAGAACTGAGGTTAATTAGAAAATAAATGTTAAAATACTAATGCCCATAAATTTTCCTAAAGATAGTATATAATAAAGGTCTATTGACTCCTCTTAACAAGGTTCTAGATGATGGTTAGAGAAGGGGATCATTTTAATTTTAAAGTCTTTAAAAGTTTACTTTAGTTCCTTTATTACATTAGTACTCACCAGAACACTTCCTTCCCAGATGCTATCTTAAATCTCATTATCAACCATCTAGGGCTATTTGCAATCTAGGGGATTCGTTAAAATAGAAAAAAGCTTAGTGTCTAGCTTTGCATATCAATTAACTTATTTGTTATACAAGGGAAGTTTTAGTCTACTTTACGTTATGTTACTTTTCTCACTCCTAGAATTATACCCTTCACTTGTACTAGAGAAAAGGTTTTCCTTATCTACTCCATCCGCCCCTTCATTGGCTAATAGATCACCTATCTTGTTACCTTCTCTATATATATGATTGATCGTATAATGACGGATAGTGGATAAGATCTCCATTATTTTTTCTACCAAACCATTAAGGAACCAATTTAGAGTTGCTCCTCTTCTGACTGCATTAATTACTAGTGTTGAATCTCCTTCAATTTCTATGTGTTCTATTTTAAGCCTTTTGCATAACATTAAGCCTTCTAGTAGAGCATAAAGTTCCGCATAATTATTAGATTCTTTCCCTTGGTACAATGATTTACTGGAAATATTCCTACCATCCCATTTAAAGATACACCATCCTGCACCTGGCTCCCTTGGGTTGCCCCTAGATGCCCCATTGAAATTGAGTTTGAACCATCCTTCTGCTGGTGGATGCCATACACAACAAGCCCTTTTGTCTATTACCTTCTCTTTATTGTTACCAATGAAGGGTGGGATCTTTAATCCATGCTAATTTTTATGTAAGAAATTGTCACTATGTGAAAAAGTCATATCCCCTCTTCCAAGAATATTCTTACTGTTAAATACTTCCACAATACAAGCCTTCATCTTAATCAAGAATTGATCTATGTCTAACTTTGAGTTTTTGAAAATTATTCTATTTATTTCCTTCCATAACTCCCATATTAACATTGAGGGGGCTATCTTCCAAATTTTACCATACAGATCTTTACATTTGATCCTTGGCCAACTCTTTAAAATACCCACAATGTCATTTTGGAGAGCGAATTGCCAATTTAATTTCTCAACCAACCATTTCCAACACTTATTAGAGTAATCACACCCCACTAATAAGTGATCCACATCCTCATAATCCTTTTCGCAAAGGGCACATCTTGAAGGTCCATTAAAACCTATTTTGGTGAACCAATCTGCCGTAAGAATTCTTTTTTGCATGGCTGCCTAGGTGAAAATCCCTGCCTTTGGCATACAGTCTTTGTCCCAGCATAGGTCTATTGGAAGTTTCAATTTCCTTGAGTTAATCTTTTGAAGAAATTCATATCCTTCTTTAAAACTATATTTACCATTTTTTTCTTTAGCCCAGATAATTGTATCTTCCCCTCTTCATGGGGTTATAATCGTATTTTTTAAGGTATCTCTAAGAAGATCTAAGAATCTCCTAGGAAGATTCAGATGATCTAAATATTTCCATTTCCATCCTTCTTTTAGATCATCATCAAAGGATTCGATATAATCCTTAATGTGACATCCCATTGAAGATATCACTTGATCTATTGATCTGTCATATGCTAATATAGTCCTCAGAGGTCAGAAATATCCCCATGAATCATCCCTAAAAAGAGCATTTCCCCCCTCTTTAACATCCCAAGAAAGTCCATTAAGAATGATGTCTCTACATTCCCTTATGAAGTTCCATATTCTTGAGCCTTTTGGGAGGGATTGATATCTACAAATACTTAGGTTATCATAACTGTCTAGATATTTAAATCTTAAAATCCTTACCCACTTGGCCTCTAGAGTTTTAATCATATTCCAAACTACTTTGGTACATAAGGCTTTGTTTTGGTGTGAAATATCCTTAATATTGAGCCCTTCATTCTCTTTACTCTTATAGATAGTATCCCATGCAATCAAGGCCATTTTGGATTTATCTCCATAACCTTACCAATAGAAGGCTCTAATCTTTTTCACAATTTTCTCTTTAATACCTTTAGGAAGCCTAAAGCACATCATTTGGTAAATGGGTAGTGCTAAAAGGACCGATTTGATTATTAGAGCCCTCCCTGCACTAGAAAGCCATTTTCCTTTCCACGATTTGGTTTTCTTTTCAATGTTGCTAATTACTTCATTCCAAAGATTTGTTGATCTTATCCCTTTGTCCAATTGAAACCCCAAATATCTACATGGGAAAGAACCTATATTAGAATTTAAAATCTTACAGATAACAATTTCATCTTCTCTTTTTGAGTTAAGGAAAAAAATGCTTGACTTGTCCTCATTGATGCATTGACTAGAGGCTGCAGTGTAGGATCCAAGAATGTTGTGAAGAGAGTTGGCCTCTCTAATACTTGCTTCTCCAAAAAGTAAGGTATCATCTATGAGCTGTTGGTGAGTGCAAGAATCTAATTCAGAGGAGATTTTTATCACCTTAATTCTACCTTCCTCCCTTGCTTTAGATATTGATCTCCCCAAGGCCTCCGCCATAATAATAAAAAGAAAGGGTGAAAGGGGATCTCCTTGCCTTAAACCTTGAGAGGTTTTGAAGAATCATGTTGGGGATCTATTTATCAGGACTGACATATATGGCCCATAAATACATTCATAAATTAAATTAATCCATCTTTTTGAGAAACCAAATGCTTCTTGACATTTGCATAGAAATATCCAGTCTACTTTATCGTAAGCTTTCTGTATATCTAACTTGATGAGCATACTTGGTGCTTTGTTGCATTGAACTGAATGTATAGCTTCTTGTTCTATAATTACCCCTTCTAGAATGGATCTACCCAAAACAAAACCTATTTTTTCTTCATAGATAAGAGCCGAAAGAAGAAGCTTAAGTCTATTAGCAAGGGTTATTTAATATTTAATTATTAAATATGTTATGTTTTTTATATTAATTAATATATTTTGTTAATGTTTATATTAAGATTTATTATTAATTAATAGACCTTATTATTTAATAGTTAATAATTTATATCTTTAAATATGGATGTTTCTTTATTGTAGTTTTCCATTTTAAATTATTTTTATTTATATAAATATGGGCATGAAATTTATGAGTGTATAATTATAGTCAAATTGGAATTTTTATTAACACAATATTGTTTTAAAATAAATTATACTTATGTGTTGATTGTTTGTGAGTCTATATTTGTGCCTTTTTTATTGTGGTATTTTTTTTTTTTTTTTGAGAATAGTTCGTTCTCTTTGGCTGAGAGCCAAGGACTGAGGGGTTTCCATTCCGCCAAATTCGCCCGGGGCATGATCCCAGCCTCATCCCTTATCAGATGTCTTTACGAGATTTGAACCCTGGTGGGCTCAATGAGAACCATTGAACTTTACCAGTTGACCAATTCACAATTGACAATTATTGTTGTATTTGGGAAAAATACGTTGACTTATAGGGATTGTACTAGAGGCTTTGGGTGTGTTCTTCTGTTGATGCTTATGTGTCTATTTTTTCATACTATGTGAAGTTGTATTGATTTAGATTTTGTTATCCAACCTTTGTTCATGTTTACATGAACACTTTAAAAGTGCTTTTGTGATATCATGGTTTTGAGAACCAGAGTATATGTTCATTATGTTTGTACAGAACTAGATTTATGATCTTTTATTTGGTTTTATGAGCTTAGGGTAAGTTATCTTGGTGTTAGAGGGGAAGTGGCTTGCTTTGGAGGTGTTGAAGCCCAAAAGTGGCTACCTAGGTATCCTTTGTAAGTTACTTAATAAGTGATAACATAATACATTAAATGGAGTTTTAAAATGAATTAATAAGATAATGTGTTCCTCTCCCATGCCTTGAGCACAAGTACATGCTAGGATGGTTTGTGAGAAGATGTTGGCTGCCTGTGTGGATTGGATGAGGCATAGTTGGTAGCCTTATTTGTATGAGAGATTACTGATACCACATAGAGTCACTAGGGGATCGGGGTCTAGAGAGACTGCCAGGGTAACTCTAGAGTTGACTTATGTGATGACACTTCCCTTTATGCATACGAGGTTTCCTACATGTGTTGGTTTCCTGTGGGATTAGTATGTTTACCTTTGCATTTTGAGTTGCACCTCTTGAGATAGAGAGCTTCTAGAATCCCTTAGTTTTACTTTTTGTTGATTTTGGTTTATGATATTCGAGTGGGGTATGTTATCTCCTCAACACGGTGGGAGTGGACCTTTGGTTCCATGAGGTTGGGTGGTAGTAATTATTTTACCATTTCAAGTTTTGATGTCCTTGTGCCAGTGTCAGATGATCCTTGTAGTAGTTGTACCTTCTTATTTCATTATTGGAGATGTGTTCTTATATTTCTTTTATTATACGTACTTTGTACTTGGTTATTATTATACACCCTATGACTTGTGCAGTGGATGTTGGTTGTCATGCATATCTTATGGTATCAGTTGTATCTATGTATTCATTTATGTGATGATGTACTTATTATTCATTATGTATAGTGATTATTGTACCTAGTTTAATTAGATCACTTGTATAATTCTGTGTCATGGAACCCTTGGGAATTGTAACTTGTAAATGAGTTACATTTATTAGTACATATTGGCTTATGTTATATTGCTTCCTCTTTGTTATTCATTATCATTTGTAAAATTTTAAGAGAAAAATTATTATGTAAACTTAGTAACATGTGTAGGTTAATTTCTCCTAGGTTCCCTGGTGGGGCGTTACATGAAGGATGTTTTCCTTAGAGAGATATATTAGATACATCTTAATTTTGTAAGGAAGTTAAGTAGTGGAAAAACTTCCTAGACTGAGCTTGAGGAGAGGGTAATGTAAAAAAATTCTCAGATCTTTATAATAGTTTGGAAAGTTAATATAAATAGGACAAATAACATGTATACCATAACACAATGATTTACGTGGGGAAAACCCTCTTGGGAAAAAAACCCCACACTCCAAAAGAAGCCCAATATATTATTCAACAATAAAAAATAGATTACAATATACTTGAAGAGAAAGATTCTTTTAGGAATATCACTAACCAAAGGTCCAGAGGCATCTATAAAGCTATAAGACTCTTACACACAACCTCTATCTCACACATCTTATATATAGGAGATACAATACTAAAAATCGTCAAACAGTATTACAAAACCATGGGCTAAAACAACCCAATAAGGTAGTGCCCATCTTATCTCCAATACAAGATGACTGATGATGTGTCAATACACACCAACACATATGACTCTCTTTTACCACTCAATTCCATGTTCAATGCATTTTTACTTCTCCCATTTCAAGAGACCCAACTTCAAGACGCCATAAATTTTAAACCATGTACCCGATTTTCTATTATAACCACTTTTTGCAAATCTCTCGAAGAACTCTATAGATGGGACAATGAAGTTTCATTTTGAACAAGCTTTGACCCCTTCTAGAGCCTCTAAAGCCTTCAAATTTGAGTTCAAAGTTTCATACCACCGTGTCAAAAATAGGAAAATCCAATATCTTCAAAACAAGACATAATCTTGCCACGAAAGTTACCGCCATGCTTATATATCCAAAATGAACCTCTAGGATAGTAATTAGAACATTCCATGCTCAAACAAAAAACTTACTAAAAATAGTTGCCACTTGTGACTGCAAGGTTGAGACACATTTTCCCAATTGATTTCTCCATTTTCATTGATAATATTTTGCATGGGTACCTAAACAAGTCTTGTTTTCCAAAACCCATGTACGAGGATTTCCCTTATTTTGTGTCACTCCCTAAGTGACACTTTGTGGAGTATTGATGTGTTATATTGTCACATATTTTGTTCATTTTCACATTAGGCTAGTTAATCTTACTATGTAGTGTGAATTCTAATTTCTTTATTTTTTACAATTACTAATAATTATTCATGTGCATATTTTTGTTCCATGTATAGTGCACATGATTGTCATATATTAAATTTATACTAAATAAGGTAGAGTTACTAACCATTGATCATGCTAAATATGGTAGAGTACTATCTACCTATGATACCATTTAGTAGCTTCATCTTTACTTTATATAACAAGAGTTTGTATGTTCTTTGTTAAGAAAGTTGTTGCTTAACAAATTATTATCTTATTAAACTTTATTTGTAATCATTTGCTAATTCATTTTTAACATTTATATGAAGATCTTTGTAGAAAGTTGTTAGGCTAACAAAATATAAGACATACAAATATTCAATTATATTTTCACTTAACCTATATGATACTCTTATTACAAACATAAAAAATAACTAAAAATAAATTAATACAATTAAACAGTAGATCAATTAAATTAAATCTTTTAATTTCTACAATCTAATAGCCACACTCAGGGTATGACCCTTTGGTGAAATGGTGGGGCTTCTTGCCTGTAGAGCCAACAACCAAGGTTCAAATCCCCATGGGGCCGCTCTCTACCATGTTAACAATTGAGAGCCCTTACCTTGACCCTTGGTGAATGAGTGGGGCTTCTTGCCTATAGAGCTTACAACCAAGGCTCAAAAAATTTAGGGTATGACCCTTTGGTGAAATGGTGGGGCTTCTTGCCTGTAGAGCCAACAACCAAGGTTCAAATCCCCATGGGGCCGCTCTCTACCGTGTTAAAAATTGAGAGCCCTTACCTTGACCCTTGGTGAATGAGTGGGGCTTCTTGCCTATAGAGCTTACAACCAAGGCTCAAAAAATTTTAGGGTATGACCCTTTGGTGAAATGGTGGGGCTTCTTGCCTGTAGAGCCAACAACCAAGGTTCAAATCCCCACAGGGCCGCTCTCTACCATGTTAACAATTGAGAGCCCTTACCTTGACCCTTGGTGAATGAGTGGGGCTTCTTGCCTATAGAGCTTACAACCAAGGCTCAAAAAATTTAATTGCTCCTGCGCACACTCGAATCTGTGTTTTGACTAAGTTGTTTCTTTTGATCTAAAAGAAACGCTTTTAGAGGATCAGAATCATTTAAAATTTGATCAGCAGTGCCTATCCCTGTAGCTGATGCCCGTAAGAAGAGCAATTTTCTGTCATCGGATCCACATTTCTTAAGAAGTAGCTTAGCCAGTTCTATTCTATCACTTCCAGATTTGGCTTGGACCGCGTAATGCATAGCCATTCTCCCATCACAGTCATGCTCAAGAAGAGGCTGTGCTCCCCAGTGAATGAGAACTTTCATGGTATCCAAGTGTCCTCCTCCTGCAGCTTTGTGAAGTGCCGTTTGGCCCGGGGTTTTGAGAAACAGGTTGCGCTGCACAGGCAAGAAGAAGAATAGTTTGGCGATCATAATTCAACAAGGGAAGCAGATGCAGCAGACAAATGGGATTTCCTTGACTGTCAATGAAGCAGATGCCGCAGAAAAAATAGGATTTCCTTGACAAGTTTCAACAAGTGAAGCGGCTGCAAAGAGCGAAGTAGGGTTTCAACGGCATACATAAACGTCTGAACTATAACATTACAATTATTAGTTCCTGCCGCAAGGCATAGAATTATAGATTTTGAAGGGTGTTGGGCTCATCAAGTTTGAAGGTAGGGGCAGATTGGTTCTCAACAGGATATATTGGCAATGAGTGTTCAATAGCAAACGCCCTCAGTTCAGATTTCATTTGTATGACAAGTGCACAGCAGATTTGACAATTATTTCCAGATTTCAATCAAGACTAGATCCAAGGAGGCAAATGCGCGCTCTACATTTTGAGGAAAATGCAAACTTCTCACCCTAAAAGGCAATCCTTTTTACTCAAGCGGCAGGTGTATAATGGTCTCTTGCTTGCAGACCATAGCAAGCATGACATTGTTTCAAAACGCAGGGTGGATAGGCCCTCTTGGAAGATAGAAGCTCCAAAGCAGGAAAAAAGGAGGTTTTCTCAAGTTACTGTTTCAATTGTTGGCTCTATGGTCACAAGGAAAAGGATTGCAGAAAGCCACGACAAGATCATCCTTCATATGAGCATCTCAATGATTTCATAGCTAAACAAAAAAGGTTAGCAGATCAAAACACAGATTGGGATTTATATGCATTATTTTCACAACTCTCCCCTGAGGAGATTGCTGAGAAAAAATCTGCCATTGAAAACTCTAATGAGCAGTCGATATATGATGAGCAAAATAAGGGTTTGCAGATTAAAAGTAAAAATGTATGTATTAGGACTGACATACCTGCTTATCAAAACACTAAGGTTGATAAGCCGAAGGTATTCTCAATCCAATCCTTGGACAGACAGTTACACATCTTCGCAAAAACAAAGTATGCAAAACTAGATATGGGCAATGGGGTTGCTAAAGTGGCAAGACCTGAATGCATTCCAGAATGCAACACCAAGGAACCCCTATCTGCTAAGGGGGAAGGCAGGTTCTTACTCACCCAAGCTCCTCCCGTTTGCAATAATAAAGATGATTCTTGGCAAGAGGTTATAGTTAGAAGAAAGGGGAACATGCATCAGGGCAGTGGATTCAGGGCCGCCAAGGGTGATAGACATGAGCATGTTCCACAATGCAGATCCAATGATCCCCTATTGGCTAAAGGGGTAGGAAAAAACCTATCATCCCTAGCGATTCCCGAGAGCACTTCAAATCCAGATGCTTCATGGAAAATGGTGAAAGGTAAGAAAAAGGTAAAAAGGCCCCCACTCAAACACAATACTTTTAGTTTATCTTTAAAAAATTCCTTTGATTTGCTTAGGAAGGAAGGAAATAAGAAAATTTCCTCTGAAAGAAATAGCACAATTCATGGCACTGATGGTTCAATTATTAGGGACACCATGTATAAACCTCCTCATCTTAGAAGGACAGAGGGGCCATCTTCTTTTTTGGATAGTAGAAATATGATGAATCTTTATGGTAATTATGATCATTCTAAAAAAGCTAACAAGTGTGCAGCAAATACACCACCGCATCGGCAGAACAATCCTCAGAAACCAGGTAAATTTAATCATGTTTTGCAATATGAAAATATTATATTAGATAATGATAACATTATGCAGCAACAAAAGTACTTAGCAGAGATAGGGGTGATTTGTATATGGAAAGGCATAGGAGTTCCTATTAATGATGTAATAAAAGAACTTCAACCACAATTACCAAGGGAGGTAAGTATAACATATCTCTTGGATCATTTCATTTTCTTAGATTGTAAAAACAAGGAAGTGAAGAAAAATATTATAGATAGGAATGACATTAAATTTAGGAACATTCTTTTCTCCTTTTTTGATTGGATGCCACTATTTAATCCAATGCTTCTTAAGGACTTTAGAATAGAAAAGGTAGTTTCTCTAAAAAACCTACCATTAGAATTAACCAACATGGATATTATACGTACAATAAGCAAGAAAATTGGGAAGTTCATAAGGATTGTCGAGCTAGCATTAACCCAAGCTGACAAAACTATCATTGTGGAAATGGACTTCCATCAAAAGTGTATCCCTCCTTTTCAATTAAACTTTGGCTTTAACACTATCATTATTAACCCTATTATTTTAGACAATTTTATAGAAGACAAAGGTCACCCTCAGATATCATCCAAAAGAATTAACCTCTTAACCCAATTAAATAAAGAAATAGAGGTTGAGTTTTGCAAGGATAAAGGTGGCTTCTCTATCAACACTATTAAATGGCCACAAAAAAGTAAACCTTTGGCAAAATGTCAGGAAGGTAAAATAATTCTAAAAAATTCTACTAATAAAACTTATGAACAATTAGAGTGTCCTCATATAGCTGCAATATCAACACCTAGAATTGATAACCCATTAGAATACAATCATAAGGAAGATGAAACAGAGCATAGAGGGTTAGAAGAAAACAATAAAAATTATTCTCAACACAAAGAAAACAGGATGGACCATCAAGTAGAACGGGCATTGACATATGAAGATGATAATAATATAGAGTTAGTGGATCAGATAAACAAAACCGAAAAAGAGGTAAATCAAATCATTAATTATCTAGGGGAATCATTAACGAAAGAACTAATGGACCTTTTTTTGGATGAGATCTGTGATTTTGATGAATTAAAATTTCAAAAGGAAATCCTTATCAAACAAATTCAGGAGTGTATCGATGAAGATAGTAAGGATGAGAACGATAGAGGGAATCAACCTTCCTCCCACCCTCCAGAATGCATAAATGGCCACACCTCTGATAAAGGGGAGGAACAAGATAAGTCAATACCTCTAGATATACAAAATGTAATAGAAAAAGAGGAGATACAAGATCAAACAGACACTAATCAAATTCAATTAGAGCAGCAGAATAGTAATTTCATCAAACCTGGTGGTAATCTTTCAGCGATAAAAGACTCCATAGAAGGCCTCTTTGGTATCACTAACAAAGATAGACAGTTAGGTACAACAATGAAAAGAGGAAGCCTGAGCACCCCTAATATCAATAGAATTAAAAAGAAGAGGGGGAGGAAATCCGAAGTAGAGTTAAGAACTATGGATGTTATTGCAGGAATCCAGAAAGAGAGTGCAGATATTTGTGATATTGGAAAAAGCTCAGAACTTATCCCTTTTGAATGTGGTAATCAGACAAAAGAAATGCAAAAAGCAGAAATGGAAAAAGCCCCCTTAGTGGAGACCATTGATCAAGATTCACTGCTAGACTTTTTAGGATTAGACCCTACCTCTGTTCTGGAGGATTCAAGAAGTAATGATATAATAACAGGAGTATTATGTTCGCTATCAAATGAAGATCTTTGTGAGGAAAACAAAGAGAATAGTGTGAGGAACAATATAGAAACTTTAGGTTTAGGAAAATTAATTAAGGGCAGGTCAGAAGCAGATATAGGGAAACTAGTCAAACCAAGAGGAAGAAAATCCCTTGCCGAACTAAGAGCAAAGGAAGGAATGGTGCAAGGTCAGGTCAAAATTACTGATATGTTATACTCTGAGAAGGGGAAGGTCCTTCTCGAGTCCTCATGAAGATCCTTAGTTGGAATGTTAGGGGTTTAGATGCCCCTAACAAACAACGCCTTGTAATAAGGTAATTAGCGAAAATTAAACCGAATATGGCTATGATACAAGAAATGAAACTCTCTAATGAAGGATATGAGAATATAAAAAGGAGTATAGGAATAAGAGAACTAATAGGTTATGAGGCAGAAGGAGCTTCAGGAGGAATAGCATTTATTTGGGATCCAAGAGAAATAGTTTTCAATATTCATGAAAAACATAAAAATTGGATGGGAGGTCAAATCAAAAGTATTAAGTCAGATTTAAAATTTAATCTAATAAACATGTATGCACCTAAATTCCTACATGAAAAGAGAATTGTATGGCAGGAAATTAAGAATTATATTGAGAGCTTCTCGAATGAAATGTTTATGCTAGGAGGAGATTTTAATGCTATTCTATCCTTGGGAGATAAACAGGGTGGGATAAAACACATATCAAAAACTACTTTAGAATTTCAAGAATGGATAAATAATATAGGGGCTTCAGAAATTGAATCAGACTGAGGGAAATACACTTGGACAAATAAACGTAAAGACACAGAATTAATAACAGAAAAATTGGATAGGTTTTTCTTTATAGGGGAGTTGAGAAATTTTGATTTTAATTTCACTAATGAGGTACTACCCATTACTGGTTCCGACCACTTTCCTATAGAATTAGTAATTTCGGAACCAATCAGAAATAAAAAAATCCCATTTAGATTTGAAAAAATGTGGTTACTTAATGAGGAATGTCTGGATCTAATTAAAAAATGGTGGACAGAGGCAAGGTTTGAAGGTTCTAAGATATATAAAATCACAAGAAAACTAAAACTAATAAAAAGAAATCTATCCCAATGGAGTAAAAACACCATTGGGGATATATTTGTGAAAAGAGACCTTATAGAAATAGAGTTGGAAAGTGTGAATAAGGAGATTATTGAAGAAGGAAAACAAAACTTAGACGATAAAATAGAGCAAGAGCTATTATGTAAATACTATGATTCTCTTTCACAAATTAGCTACTTCTGGGGACAAAGAGCTAGAGAAACATGGCTCAGGGAAGGGGACCGAAACACCAAATTTTGTCACAACAATGTCAAAGCTAGATGAAATTTGAACAAGATTTCCAAAATCAAGGATAGCAATGGAAATATTATAGAGGACCCCACAGAAATTGTAGATTTAGCAGTCTCTTTCTTTGAAAAATCACTAAATAATTTAGGGAGTGTGAATCTATTGGACCAGGCCAAGCTTTTAAGAAACATTCCTCGTATTATAACCCAGCTTCAGAATAATTTCCTAAATGCTGCATTTATGAAAGAAGAAATTCTCAAGGTCCTAAAAGAAATGAACCCGGATAAATCCCCTGGTCCGGATGGTTTCCCGACATTTTTCTATCAAAAGTGTTGGTCATTTATGGGCAAGGAAATCAGTGAAGCGCTAGAAGGAATAAGAAACTCAGGACATATTCTTAAAGAGATAAATAACACATTCATGGTTCTTATTCCCAAAAAGGTAAATACAGAGAATTTTAACGAGTACAGACCTATCTCCCTATGCAACACTCTGTATAAAATCTTCTCTAAAGCTTTGGCAGGTAGAATGAAACAACTTCTTCCATTGATTATATCCGAAGAACAAACAGGATTTGTCCCTAATAGGTCAATTTTGGATGGAGTGATTATTGCTCATGAGGCTATACATTCAGTAACAAATAATAAGGATCTGAGTATGTTGATTAAGTTAGACATTAGTAAGGCGTATGATAAAGTGGACTGGAGATTTTTGTGTAAATGTATGGAAGCTTTTGGATTCTCAAAACAATGGATCAATATGATTTTTGAATGCATCTCCACCCCTCACTTCTCAATTATGGTGAATGGGTCTCCGGAAGGCTTTTTCAGCTGTTCTCAAGGTTTGAGGCAGGGAGATCCATTATCTCCTTTTTTGTACATTATTATGGCAGAAGCTTTAGGGAGAGGTATCAAGAAACTTCAGGAAGAGGATAAGGTTAAAGGAATCAAGATTACTTCGGGAGTCGAGGCTACTACTCATCAGCAATATGTCGATGATAATCTCCTTTTTGGAAAAGTGCTTATAGAAGAAGCTCAAGCTTTCAAAGAAATTTTAAAAACTTATGCTAACACTTCTGGACAATGTATAAATGAGGAAAAATCAGAAATTTTTTTTATCAATACTGAAGAGAGACGAAAGAATGAGATTAAACGTATTCTAGACTTCAAAGAAGGTTTCTTCCCATGTAAATATTTAGGTTTACCTTTGGATAAGGGGGTCAAATCAAATCACTTATGGGAAAGCACAATTCAAAATATCTCCAAGAAACTAGATCAATGGAAAGGTAAATGGTTATCAAATGCGGGAAGGGCTGTTATGATCAAGTCAGTCCTCTCTGCAGTTCCTATTTATCAGATGATGAGCATGAGAATCCCGACAGGTATTAATAAGGAGATTGCTCGAAAGTTAAGGAGATTTTTCTGGCAAGGGTCGGAGGAGAAATCTAAACTAGCCTTAATTGCTTGGAATAAGATTTGTAAGCCAAAAGAAGAAGGAGGTTTGGGAATAAAAGACCTTACGCTTCAAAACAAGGCCTTGGGGGCAAAATTAGTATGGAGAATGATTAAAAACCCAAAGGCAAAATGGGTTAAAATTCTAAGATATAAATACTTACTAGGAGAAGAGGAGGAAAGTGTCTGTCGTTCTGATAATTATCCGACGGGCTCACGCATATGGAACTTCATAAAAGAATGTAAAGATATAGTATTAGAATCCCTTTCTTGGGACGTGAAAAGTGGGGATAAGGCTCTTTTCTGGGATGACTCATGGGGTGGAAAACTGGCCCTACGTGAAATTCTTGGGAATGATCAGCTAATTGAACTAATCAAACAAAGTAAGGGAGAGCGGGTTAAAGACTATTTTTCACAAATCAATAATAGTGAGGGTAGCAGCTGGGCATGGAAATCTCTAGAGGAACTCAGACTTCCCCTTGATTTCCAAAATAAACTTAACAAGGCTCTACAAGAATGAAATTTCTATCCACGCTCTAGGGAGGACATAATTATATGGGCTGCCTCAAAGAGTGGTGTATACAACTCGAAAGAAGGTTTCAAAGTTATTTATGGGATAGATAACCCACCCACCAGTCTTCCCATTGATCTATGTTGGAATAGAAACTGTCTTCCTAAGGCGGGTCTATTTTCATGGGCAGCGTTACAGAAAAGGATTCTCACCGCTGAATGGTTTGAAAAAATAGGATACCATGGTCCTTCTAGGTGTGCCCTGTGTGAGAAAGAAAGTGAGATGATTAATCATATTTTGTTAAATTGTGAGTATGCCAATAAATGCTGGCTTTGGGTTCTGGAGAAATTAGATCTGAAGACTGCTCTTCAAAATGATATCACAGAAGTTTTTATTTCTTGGCAAAGATCATGTAAGGAGGATTTATACAGTAAAATGAGATACATAATCCCATCTCTGTTAATCTAGGAATTATGGAAGGAAAGGAACCGAAGGATTTTTCAAGATAAAAGGATGAACATTGAGAGTTTTCTGAACAAATTAGAAGCAAATATAGTAGAAATTACAAACAACACAAATATGCTGGGACAATCAATGATGGAATTCTCACTAGAAGACAACAAACAGAGAAAGAAGTGGTATGGTTTGAAAGTTCCTCCCAGGATTGGATCTAGCATTGACAATAAATCCTTATCAAGGGCGAACTATAAATGGAAACCACCAGAGCAAGGATGGATTAAGTTGAACTTTGATGGGGTAGCTAGGGGAAACCCAGGGGTGGCGGGTATAGGGATATGTTTACATAATGCGGAAGGAAAGTTATTAGGAAGGTTAGCAAAACCTATAGGAATTAAGACAAATAACGAAGCTGAAATAGAAGCTATAAGATTAGGTTTGGCTTGGTGTAAAAAATGGAGGCTTAAAAGAATTGCGATTGAAGGAGACTCAGCTATTATTATAAATGCAATAAGACAGGGTAGAACGCCGAACTGGAAACTAAATAGTGCTATTGAACAAATATTGGAATCTCTTGAGTCTATAGGAGATTATACAGTGAATCACATTTACAGGGAGGGCAATATAGACGCAGATAAGTTAGCTAACCTAGGAGCTGACGGGCAAGAAATTGAAGAAATTCATGAGAGTTTGAAAGAAGAACTTGGAAGGTGAAGAAAAATTATTTCAAAATAGGAAATCAAGATTAGATGTAAATAAATGTAAATGAATTTAAAGGTAAACAAGTAAAGATACATTTGCGAGTATAATATAAAAATGCAAAAATACAAACACAAACACACACAAACACACACACATATATATACTGCCCTCTTACATAACAGACTTCAAGATAGGGAATGTAAGAAGTTAACATCTCATTTAGTCAAAACAATCATCATATATTAGGGGCATGCCAACCTACAATGAAGTCTCATCGATCACAAAAATGATAATCTTTAAAACAGAAAATGTTATGACAAATTAAAAGGTTCGTAAAGTGCCCATAAATTTCTTATGTGCATAGCCTGACTATCAATAGAAATGGACTCAGATTGTAATGTTTTATTTAGTAGACTAACTCATGGATTAAGATCTGAAATTCTTTAATTTCATCAATACCTAACCTGAACTAGCTTTATGAGGATTGAATCATGAAAATGTTTAATTAAATGTTAGGTATTGATGAAATACTCAAAGAGCGAGGATGAGAGAAAATTACATGATTTTTCAAAAGCACAGTTAAAATTAAAGGAAGGCTCTTTAGCTCTAAATATAAGAGCAAGGTATATGTAATCTCAATCTAAATAAATGTACGACACAGGATGGGAATGCTCATCAGTTCTTCTTAAAAGAACATTGTATATAAAAGGTTAATATATTTGTGTTCACTATCATGGAGGTATGCCTCCATTAATCTGTACTTAAGAGGGAATGCCCTCTTCGACTCCATCAAGTGGAGCTTTGTAATCCTACGCTTGTAGGAAATCTAAACTTGATTTGTTTCTGGACAAAAGTCTCGGGCCAGACTGAAGGTTTTCTTCCCCGTTCTTTCTTACCAGTGCCCGCACGAATGGAGGAAAATGTAAAAAGATAAATTTTAAATAGATAAAATCAAGGCTTCGGCCGTTTATTGATCAAAAAAATAAAAATAAAAAAAAATAGCCACACTCATAGAACATTAAAGGGACACAATAATATTCTAATTATTTTCTAAAAAAAATACAAATCATATTTTTAGTTTGTATTTGACAACCACTTTTCTTAAAAAAATATACTCAAAAAGAAAAAGATAACTAATACACATATTTTTCAATCTCGTTAAAATGATTCATTTCCCAAAAACAAAAAAAGATTTATCATATAATAAGCTAATAGCTATATTAAAAAAAATTAAAATAATGAGATATCTTTACACGTGACAAATAAAAATGAAAGAAAATTCTAACTCAAATTAATACTTTGTCGTATACGTATATATATATATATATATATATATATATATATAACTTATTTTCATACCAATATCTAATTGTTTCAATTTTTAAAATGAGATCTTACCACACCCACAAAAGCCTAATCCAACCCACATAAGGTGTCTATTATTAGGGGAAAATTATTAGGGGAAAATGATTATCAAAAAGAAGTTGATACCAACTCAAATGAGTTGTCCTTACATAATTGATTTATATTGCATGCAAAGTCTCAAAATTGATCATAGACTAGGATCTAGAGCTTTATTAAAGCTTACCCTAATAATGACCCTATAGATTTTGTCATCCTACCACTTTTTTTTTCCTTTTCCCTTAGCCACTATTATTCCATATATAATATATAACCTAATGAACTGATGTAACCTTTTGTGTCTCTTATACTTTTTGGGATTCTCTAATTGATGACAAAGGAATAGTCGGTTGCCTTGTGGGGTCCTTCCATGGAGAAAAAGCAAATATTTTTTCAAAATCCAATGTATCTATTCACATACATTAAGCATGAGTTAAATTGAAGGCAAAATTAGTTGAAGAGAATAAGAGTTAAAAAAATAGAGGAATATTTTTTAGAGGACCAAATGTCTTTAGAATAAATTAAAGTTGATCATTTTACAAAGTTTAGGAAAGGTGATAAAACGTCCCAAGATTCCCCATTTAAGTTGGTGATGTAAAAATTGGCACGAGTGATTTACAAAGTTGGATAATGTCTAAAATATTGGTTGGATCAAGATTTTATTAGTTGAAAAGATTACTTTGAAACTTAGTCAAATGGCCATGAATTTTGATTGGAAAATGTTTTTTTTAGTGTTATGGTGAAGAGTGCATGTCATGATTTCAACCTTTGTTGTTTTCTGTTACGGGTTTAACTTTATTATATACCAACACTTATGTCACAAGGTTTGACATTTAGGGGAAAAAGTTGATTATTATGTTTTTTTATTGAATAGGTTTTGGATAAATCTATGCTTTTGCTTTACAAGATTTTAAGGGTACGATTTAGTGATATAATTGTTATATTAGTACTATTTATAAGTGTAGTGGGTAATTTGGTTGGCAAGATGAATCTTTTAGATTTTGAAAATATAGTAATATTTTTAGGACGCGGCTATTTTTCCGAAGGATTGCATTGCTGTATATATGCAAAAAATTTGAAAACATCATGGAATTTCCTGAAAATTTCAGGATCTGTTCTTCATCATAAGCATAATATGGATCGAAAACAACCCAAAATTTTTGAAAAAAAACATGGGATATTTGCAAATTTGAAAAAAAAAAAATTTCAATAGACGGTGCATTCTATCGGGAGGATAGCCGCCACCATATTTTTATAATAGTCTTGTATTTTCATTATAAAGAGGTTATATATTTTTTTTTATTAAAGTAGTAAAATAAGGGTTATGACTTTAAAATAGAAGGTCAGTAGGCAACAAAACGGGTCAACAAATTACTAATAATGCATTGAGGAGGTTATGTTGAAATGATAAAGATCATATGATTTTTACATAAAAAATCTAGAATTGAATATTTCAACAAATGGTTTAGTGTCAAAGCATATGGTACGAATGGTAGACCCATTGTTGGTCCTTAATGGACGTCCATATGTGAACACTATATGGTATTGTAAGTCACATGGTGACCATGTTATTCTTAGTGGATACATTATATGGGATGTGGGCTTTAAAACTAAACCCTCCCAAACTAATCATGTTGACTGTTGTGTTAGCACAATGCAATGACATGGATGAGAAGATAAAATCCCTCACTTGAAAGAATGATAAGAATCGCTCCCAAGGTTCTTAGTGATTGGGTCACAATCGCACTAAAAGATCAATGAAAATTTATGTGTAAACAAAAGGCAGGGCTTTGCTAGTTCATTGAGCAAGAAACTAAAAATTTGTGGTTCACTTTTTTTTCCTCAATATTTGAAAACTGAAATCTACATTAAAGTAAATTTGAACAACCTAGCCCCTATTCTATCAATTTCTTTCTAACTTCAAAATTTAACAAAATTCAAAAGATCTTAGGGTAACAAGAGATTTAAAGCAAATAACTGAAATTCAACTCCTACAGACATCAACCATGAACAACTTTAACTTGCATAAGAAATAACGAAAGTTGATCTTTTCAACTTGAAATAGCATGAATTAGGATTCAACAACTCAAAATGCCCAAATGAAATCATCTAAGGAGATTAAAATAGAGATTTTCAGATTCATCAAATCACAAATCCATACCCATTCATGCACGTATGTGAGAAAAATTTATTCTTTATCACATAATAGATTTAATCAGCTCCATTAATGCACCACAATAAGCAAATTGATCATAGGTAACACCAATTAAATGAAAGTAGGGAAAATTCACATAGAACATACATTGGTTCTTGAATTCAAAATTATATTCCAAACTCACAAAGTTAGTAGAGATACACACCAAGATTGAAACACCAAATGCATATGCTACTCTATTGTAGAAATCTTAACCCTTATTACAATCTAAAATTGAGTTTTAATAGTTTTTATAACTTTGGAATTGCCAAACCTATAACTAGGATTTTTGGATATTATTTCTAGGCATAATAAAATAAAAACTAAAGATTAACAACTTAAATCTACTCCTAAACTATTGTATTACATGCTGACTTCGAGTATTTCATGTTTACAACTCCAAAGGGGGTCATTTTGACCAAGAAACATGCCCTAGAATTTTGGGAGAACTCAAGTTTGACTGCAACAAAAACTTGGATGCCTAGATTTATTTTTTCAGCAAAAATAATGACTTAAATGGTGAAAAGACTATCCCTCTTCATCTATTTGACTCCATAGACAATTGGAGACATCAATAATAACATCTAAATAAAAATTCCACCTTCAAGAAATTACCACTTTCAGCAAAAACGGGGCTGCATTTTATTTCAACAATGTATACCAAAATGAGAAGTTAAAAAAAATGATGCAACATCTCAAAATTCTAAAGAAGTGCCAATGTATAAGGGAAGGTTTGGCAAAAAATATTGATGGTTGTATTCACATTTCCAAACGCGAAGAGCTTCATATATTCTAATTGAGTTTGTTGATTTTTCTTGAAAGTGTGAAGTTGCTTCCATGCTTGTTGGAATTCTTGTGTCTCATCTCTTATTTCTATCAATCCCGCTTTTGTGGTTTGCATCCAGTCAACGTTTTCTTTAGTATTGATGCTTGCAAGATTCCCTTTAAACTTTTGAATAATGTTATATATGTTGTAGGTATTCTCCTCATCTTCATCCTAGTATAACTAACATGCCAAGGACTCTATGAACTCTTTGGATCATTGCACCAAAGACATGTATGCATCTCTTTTCTTCTCAATAAGTTCCTTCCTTTTATTATAAAATTTTACTACTATTTTGATAGTCCTCAGTCATGTGTCAACCTTATCTACTTCTCCTTCTTCAAAAGTGATTGACTCTACTAGATTATTTACTCTGGCCTTCTTCATTACTCTCAAAATGGAAATGAAATCACCTCACATTGTTGCATTCCCCTCAATACTAGTACCTTGAGCATTAGATATCATATAGTTTAATATTGTGATCTCCTTCACCATAGTGCAGAAGTGCGTCAAAACTTGTCTCACGACATCTTCCCTTTACTCCTCCACTTCCTTCATACATTCCTCACATGCTTTGAAAAAAAGAATTACTTGCATGGGTGTCACTTGTGCCTCTAGTGTTGCTTGCAATATAACCTCAAGGTTAGAAAGGTCTATTGTACCCACCAATTGAGCTATGTAATCTTTCAAAATTTTATTTTAGGAAGATAAGTCTCTTATTTTTGTCTCATCATCATGCATATGTCTAAATAATTAAGTGAACCCAACACAAACAATGTATTTCCTCCCTCACAAGTAGGAACTTTGAGATCAACTTATTCCATCAAAAAATCATCAGGAGTAATGTCCTCCATTTCCTTATCCAAAGGAGGAACAACCACATGTTCTTTCCAGTGTCCCCTAGTATCCTTAGTGACATAGGAGATCCTTTGTTCCTTCCTCTAACTAGAATCCCCTATGTGAATAACCTTTCCAATCTCCAAAAAGTCTTGTGCCTCCATCTCACAATATGTTCTCTTCCTTGGCTCGATGGCCTTAGTCAACCAAGTTGGTTTAGTATTGGTTTACAGAGGCTAATATGTCTCAAGCTTAAAATACCAATCTCTCCCACTTTCCCTTCTTCTTGCTAACCTGGGGGTATCCCTTGGGAAGGAGAAGCATCCATATGTTGTGAGAGTGAAGGATAAACATGATATTCAACTTTTTCTCCCATGGATTACTCTGTAGGTTGTTCTATATTCATTGCTTCCTAAACATCCTATTTTCCTAAGATAAGATCTTGTTGTATTTTCTCCTCTTATTCTTTTTTCTCCTCTTCTACCTCCCCATCTCTCTTTTGTTTCTAGAGGAACCTGTGTATCAATGGGGATATCATCTTTCCCTTATCCATCTTCATCTATATTTCCAACCATACCTTGTATAGATATGACTGTGACACAAGGTTGGATGGGGAGAGGGGCCAAAGAAACACCCTAACTAGGTCCACCTTGCAGAGATCACACACGAAAGAAACAACACACAAGTGAGAGAGAGAATGCAAATATCTTTCATATATTAATTCTAATTGATTCATACATTCTAGGATGTAAGGCCTTCCTGGTTTAGGCCAGATATTACAATCAGGTACATAAGTCCTCCAACATGTGAGGATCTACCAATAAACTCTAATCTAATAGCTTCTATCTTCTATCTCCTAAAAATCATCTCCTCAAACTACAAACAAGATTCATTATATACAAGAGGCTACCAAGAAGTCGACCTTAAGATCCACCATTAACAAAAGGAACGACCAGATCTAGGTCCACACACTTCCCAATGATATATACCATCATTAAATCTGTGACCAAATTAATTACAAGAGTCGGCCTCAACAAGAAACTAAAATAAACAACTCAGTAAGTAAGGATAACCGAGCGCCAGACAAGGGTCACCGAGTGCCAGAGAGATGACTGACCAACTCGGTCAACAAAAGAAACTGAGCAACATCGAACCAACTCGGTCAAAGAAGGAACCAAGCAACATAGGAAAACACAAACATGTTTTTGGTGACACGAGATTGCCAAGGACCTAAGATGCTCCTACATCAGATACTTGGGCTTATTTGAAAATGATTCTCTGAATCATGAAACAACTATGATCTGAGATGTATCCAACTCAGATTGTGAAATCCATGAACTATCTTCAATCAGTCTATTCTTCCACTTTACCAGATATTCCATATACTATTTTCCTATTGTACTTCTGCCAATTGTTTGCTCCAAAATATTCTCAACTTCTTCTATTGGTTTCTTAGGATAATCATTTGGTACTGTCATTTCTTCATCCAACTCATGATACTCATACAAATCAACAATGTTGAATATAGGTGACATATCCATGTCATCAGGTAACTCAATCTCATAAGCATTACCACTGTCAAATCTCTTCAAAATCTTACAAGGTCCAAACTTCTTCATTTTCAACTTCCCATATGTTCCAATAGGAAATCTTCCTTTCTTCAAATGAAACATCACTTCATCACTAACTGCAAAAGTCCTATGTCTTCTTGATCTATCAGCTCTATCTTTGTATTTTTGATTACTTTTCTCAAACTTATATTTCACATCTTCATGAAATGTCTTCATGTACTCAATAAAATTTACCCCTTCAACACTTCTCTTTCTTTCATCAGCAATATCCCTCAAATATGATATACCTCTTGGTTGTATGCCATTTACAATCTCAAAAGGTGTTTTTCGAGTACTCCTATTCACTGAATTATTGTATGCGAACTCTGCTTGTGCCTACACAAAATCCCAATTAATCAGTGTGTCTCCAACTAAACATCTCAAAAGATTTCCCAAACTTTTGTTTTCAACTTCTATCTATCCATTGGTCTATGGGTGAAATGTAGAACTATATTTCAACTCGGTGCCAAACTTTCTCCAAAGGGTCTTCCAAAAGTATCCAACAAATTTACTGTCTCAGTCACAGATGATACTCCTCGGTAATCCATGCATCTGATGTCTTTCTACAAGGTATAAAATGTGCCATTTTAGAAAATCTATCCACAACAATAAATATAGAATCATTACCTCTTATTGTCTTCAGTAAGCCAAGAATAAAATCCATACTAATATCAATCCAAGGTTTCTCAGGAACATAAATCGGTGTATACAATCCAATATTCTGTCTTACTCCTTTTGCAACTTGACAAATTCCACAACTTTTCACAAATTTCTAAACGTCTTTATACAACTGTGGCCAAAAGTATTTCTCCTTAAGCAAATTCAATGTTTTATCAACACCAAAATGTCCAGCCAAACCACTACTATGTTTCTCTTTTATCAAATTAGTTCTCATTGGTCCTCTCAGTTTACACAATTGAATACCTTTAAACAACATACCTTCTTGAATGAAATATTCTTTCCATTTAGTACTTGGTTTTTCTTATATAGGTGCTTTGCACTTTCTCCATGGCTCAAAAAAATTAGGATCAAATTCATAAGAATCTCTGATGTCATCAAAGCCAATAACTTCAATTTTCATCTCGGTCATCAAAGATCTCCTTCTACTCAATAAATCAGCAACTCGGTTAGTGACTCCACTCTTATGATTTATCACAAATGTATAACTCTGCAAATACTCAACCCATTTCATATGTCTCTAGTTCAACTTATTCTGACTACTCAAATACTGTAAATCCTTATGATTGGTATACAACACAAATTCACTCGGTATCAAATAATGTCTCCATTTCTTCAGTGCTTGAACAATAGCATAGAATTCTTGATTATACACATAGTATTTCCTTTTTTCATCATTTAACTTTTCACTAAAGAAAGTAGCAGGTTTACCTTCTTGAATTAACATAGCTCCAATTGCACTTCCATTTGCATCACATTCCACTTGAAATACCTTATTGAAATTAGGCAATGCCAAAATAGGAAATTCAACAACCTTCTGCTTTAGAGTCTCAAATATTTAATCAGCTCCATGTGTCCACTTGAATTTTCTTTTATCTCCTCTCATAGTCTCAGTCATAGCATTACAAATTGAACTGAAATTCCTAATGAACTTTCGGTAAAAACTTGCCAAACCATGAAATGATCTTACCTCACTAGCATTTTTAGGTGTAGGCCAATTCAAAATAGCTTCAACCTTTTCAGGATCCATTTTTAAACCATCAGCTGAAATCACAAATCCAAAATACACAATCTCCTCTTTCATGAATGAACACTTTTTCAGGTTAATCAACAACTTTTCTTCTTTCAACCTCTGTAATACTTGTTTAACATGCAACAAATGTTCTTCTCTGGTCTTACTGAATATTAGAATGTCATCAAGATACACAAACATAAATTTACCCAAAAATTTCTTCAAAACCTCATTCATTAGCCTCATAAAAGTACTTGGTGCATTAGTTAAACCAAAAGGCATAACCAACCACTCATACAAACCCTCTTTATTCTTGAAAGAAGTCTTCCAATCATCACCTTCTCTGATTCTAATATGATGATATCCACTTTTCAAATCAATCTTGGTAAAATATTTCACTCCGGTCAAACTATCCATTAAGTCATCCATTCTCGGTATAGGAAACCTATATTTCACTTTTATCTTGTTGATTGCTCTAGAATCAGTACACATTTTCCATTATCCATTCTTCTTAGGTTCCAATACATCTAGTACTGCATAAGGACTCAAAATTTCTATGATCAAACCTTTTTGCAACAATTCTTGAATCTGTCAGTTCAATTCCTGATTCTCGATAGGTGTTAACCGATGTGGTGCCATATTCGATAAACTATCTCTAGGGATTAGATCCATGCAATGATCAATGCTTCTCTTCAATGGAAAACCATCAGGTACATTATCAGAAATAATTTCACTGTACTTGGTGAGTAACTTATCAATCTCATCAGGGACACTATCCTCTATTTTCTTACTCGATTTGTTAGGAACCACAGCAAAACATACATCATTTTTCTTCAAATCCGTAACAAAATTTCTTCCTTCCATCAAGAAAACTTTCATAGATGTGAAAACATTACTAACAGGTTCTTCAATCAAAGGTAACAATCTTTTTCTTCTTCCATTAGCCCAAATAGTATATTTATGCAATCTCCCATCATATATAGCATGTCTATCATATTGCCAAGGTCTACCCAACAAAATATGACAACAATCCATAGGCATGATATCACATAACACCTTATCATAGTACTTTAAAATTTTTAAATTCACATAACATTGTTCACTTACCAAGAGTGTATGCTCATCTTTGATCCATGAAATCTGATAGGGCTTTAGATTTTCCAACCTTTTCAACTGCAACTTTGTAACCATTTCCTCAGATGCCAAGTTCTCCGAGCTACCACTATCAATGATTACCTTCCAAACTTCATCAGAAACTGTACATTTGGTCTTGAACAAAATTTTCCTTACCAAATCTTTGTTATTAATTTTGACTCCAAAGTGCCCTCCTTACCATCAAGTTCTTTTTTGATGCAAAGTGGGCAGCAGCAAGCTTGAAACAATGAGCAATGGTGAAGGGAATGAACCCTTATGCACCCAAATTATGGAGTGAAGTGCCTTAAACTTATCACAAGTGTGGAAAGGAAAAGGTTTAAGGTTATCACAACCTTGAAATCACAAGAGGAACCTAATCATTAGGTTTTACCAAGTCCAAGACACCAACAACCAAGATTGACCACAAAGCACTATTGACTCAATTTAGGAATTATCCCCATGAAATGACTAAAAGGACTAGGGGTGAAATATACTCATGGATATTTCCTATTTAGGTCCAATTAAAATATTTCCACTAGTTCTTTCACTTAAGAGAAACCCATACAACCTAGTTGCTTCACAAATTCAAGACTAGGTTTGTAGCCCTTCCTAGGAGAGTTTTTGATCATAGACCAAAATAATTCCATACAAAGCATTGAAAAAGTTGGAGATTCAGATACCCTTTTGGACTTTAGGGATCATATCCAAGAACCAAGGTATGAGGTTAAATGGAGAATAAGGAAACACCTAATCAAGGTAGGGCTAATAGGCCTAAGTAGGTCTGCAATTGCACTACAAGTGCTCTTTCCTCCAAACCAATGCCAAATCAAATTATGGGATCATGTGAGGGCATATAAAATGACTCTAAATCCATATTTTTAGGTCTTGGAGAATCCACAATAAGGAATTATATTGACTATACTTAGTCTCTTGTAGGTGTACACATAGGGATGTACACCTAGGGCGTCATGGCACATTCACTTCCCTGTAAGTCTCCACCTCTAACCTGCATAATATGAAATTAAATATACAAAAAATGAATTCCACCAAGGGGCATCAATTTCCCATGGTGGAATCGGTCAAAACACTCAAGCCCTATTGAAAACCCTAGTTTTAGGCCTTCAATCTAGGCAGTCACACAAAAACCTTGATAAATCCCAAACTAGGATTGATCAAAACATGAAATAAATTGCATATGAAAGTAGATTCAAAGAAAATACTTTTGACTTTAGAGATTCTTTCCCTTCTGTCCATTCCAGTTCGTACACTCCAATTTTCCTCAGGAATTGCAGAGAAATGGTTATGTTTTTATTGATTTAAATTGCCAAATTATATCTCTTACCTTCCAACCACCTAATAGTGCTTATGAAGGCCTCCCCCATTGGTTACAACCAAATTTCAAACTATATGACTGTTGGGGGGTTTGTTTACAACTTTTGGCAAAAGTTGTCAAAGTTGCTAAGCAACTTTTACAACTTTTTAGCATTTTTTGCATTCTAGGTGACCAAGATTGGTCCATACCTAAATCTAATGATCCAACATGGATCCAAACCATTAAAACATAAAAATAATAAAATCCTAATATTTTAGGCCCTTTGAACATCTTTTACCATAGTTGACCAAGGGCTTATACTTGTGCCAATCTTGGGACTAGGTCTTACAATTTGGTCTAGATGCCTAGATGATAGATCTAACCTAATCTAGATGTTCCTAGGACTTTGGTGAATCATCATTTATTGTGGGTGCTCCTACACCATACTCCCCTTGATTTTAAAACTCAAGTTCCTACTTTAGGTTAACTACTCCACCAAAGTTCCATGTTGCTTGATATGGTCTTCGGTCATCCAAGTTGCATCTATGTTGGGGAGTCCTTTCCATTTGACAAGGTATTGCACGTACTTCTTGGTTCTGGCCTACTTTAGCAACTTGGTGTCCAATATTTCTTCTAACTCCATTAGTTTTTTTTGAGGGAAGTTAGTGACATAGTCTTCATCATTCATATCTACCTTCTCACCTTGTTCATTTGTGGAATCTGTTGTTCCTTTGTAGGGGGTGAGGTCTGCAACATTGAAAATTGGGGAAATTTGCAAGGTAGGGGGAAGAGAGATCTCATATATATTCTCACCCATTTTGTTGAGTATATTTCATGGTCCTAATTTCTTCATGTGAAGTTTGGAATATCTACCTTTAGGCAGTCTCTCTTTCCTCAGAAATGCCCATACCTTGTCTCCAACTTTGAAGTGGATTTCCCTTCTTTTATCAGCATGTTCCTTGTATTTCAAAGTGGATCTTTGTAGTGCTTCCTTTACCTCATGCTACACCTTTGTGATGAGATCTACCAGTTCTTGGACTTGAGCACTAATTTTGAAATCAGATGGTAGTTCTACTAGGTCCAATGGTCCTTTCGGATGAAGGCCATACAATGCTTGGAAGGGGGTCTTGCCTATTGACCTATTCATGGAGTCATTAAATGAAAACTCTTCCTGGGGTAAGAGTGTATCCCAAATCTAAGCATATTGTTTAGTTAGGCATCTTAGGAGATTGCCTAAGGATCTATTTACTACCTTAGTCTCCCCATCAGTTTGTGGGTGATAGGCAGAGCTGTAGGCTAGATTAGTTCCTAGTTTCTTGAAGAGTGTCCTCCAAAAGTGGCCTTAAAACTTCACATCCTTGTCAGATACAATTGTTTGAGGTAGAAAATGGATCCTAACTACCTCTTTAAAGAAAATATGTGCAATACGAGTAGCATCATTTGTGCTTTTACATGGTACAAAATGGACCATTTTACTAAATCTATCCACTATCACAAAAACACTATCAAAACCTTGTTTGGTTCTAGGCAACCCCATTACAAAATCCATTGAGATTGACTCCCATGGTCTAGAAGGAATTGGTAAGGGTTGATATAACCCTTGATTTGTTGACACACCTTTAGCTTGCTGAGAGATACTATAGGTCTCTATGAACTTTTTGACATCATTGTTCATCTTTGGCCAAAAATAACTCCTCCTTACCATGTCTATTGTCTTATCAATGCCAAAGTGTCCTCCTAGGCCACCATAATGCTTCTCCCTTATTATATTTGTCCTCATTGAACATTTGGGAATGCATAGTTGAGCTCCTTCAAATAGGAGTCCATTCTAAATCAGATATTCAGAAAAATCAGTATGGTATCTTCCAATCATGCTTGTGCAAACTTGAAAAATTTCTGCAAAGTCAGGATCATCAGGGTATAGGTGTTTGAGGGAATCAATTCCCACAGTTTGAAGTTGTATTTCTTCAACTAGACCAACCCTCCTACTAAGGGCATCTGCAACTTTGTTTTCTACACCCTTCTTATGCTTGATGTTGAAGGTGTATGTCTGCAACTATTCCACCCATTTAAGATGTCTGACAAATAGATTTTCCTATGAATTAAGAAAACTTAATGCATGATTGTCAATGTATACTACAAATTCTTTTGGGATTAGATAGTGTCTCCATTTCTTGAGGGCTCGGACCATGGCATAGAGTTCTAAGTCATAGGTTGAGTATTTTATTTTGGCCTCATTTAGTGTCTCAGAGAAAAAGGCAACTACCTTACTTTCCTGAATTAGGACTGCACCTATGCCTAAGTTACTTGCATCTATCTCCACAGTGAAGACCTTCTTGAAATTAGGTAGAACCAAGATAGGATATTGGGAAAATCTATTTTTCAAGTATTGAAATGCATCATTTTCTTCATTTGTCCAAGAAAACTTATTCTTCCTTCCTCCTTTAATGGTGTCAAGAATTGGTGCACACACATGACTGAAGTTTTTGATAAACTTTCTATAGAAGGTGGAAAGTCCATGGAAGCTTCTTACATCACCTTGGTTCTTTGGTGGAGGCCAATTGATGATTTCTTCTACCTTCTTAGGGTCCATCTTGAGGGTACCTTGTGAGATCACAAATCCTAGGAACATAAGTTCCTTCTTCATAAACATGCACTTTTCCAAGTTGATCACCAACTTGTGCTGATGAAGTCTCCTTAGTACCTGTTCCACATGATCAAGATGCTCCTCCTTTCTATGATTGAATATTAGTATGTCATCAAGGTAAATAACAACAAACTTTCTAATAAAATCAATGAATATCTCATTTATAAGCCTAATAAAAGTACTAGGGGCATTGCTTAACCCAAAAGGAATTACTAACCATCCAAACAAACCTTCAGTAGTTTTGAATGTTGTCTTCCATTCATCTCCTGGTTTGATCCTGATATGATGGTATCCAAACTTTAAGTCTATCTTGGTGAAGTAGCAAGCACCTCCAAGTTGATCCAATCGATCCTCAATTATGGAGATGGGGAATCTATATCTTATAGTGATCTTGTTTAGGGCTCTACTATCAGTACACAACCTCCATTTGCCATCCTTTTTAGGGGCTAAAACTAAAGGCACAACACATGGATTGAGACTTTTCTAAATGAGTCCTCTTTCCAATAGTTCACTGACCTATTTTGCAATCTCTACATGTTGCAATGGTGTCATCTTGTATGGGGCCTTGTTAGGAAGGGATGAACTAGGTATCAAGTCAATTTGGTGACTGATATCTCTTAAGGGAGGGAGGCTTGTGGGCAGGTCACTAGCAGTGACATCTCTATATTTTTCAAGTAGTTCCTTAGCTTCCTTTGGTATAGGATCATTTTGATCAGACCTTATGTTGTCTTGGGGATTAGAGACTAGAAAAAAAGCTTCAGTATCAGGTTCCTTTAGTATTTTTAACATCTATTTCTCACGCATGATGATTGTACACACTCAAATGGTGCACTTCTCTAAGTCATTATATCTAAGAGAATCCATGAATAGGAAACCTTAGAAAGTGACCTAGAGCTCTCTATGCATGGAGTTACAAGATTATTTGAGGTTTTCTCTTAGCTAGAGCTATTAAGCTAATGACCTTGCTAGTCAACCACACAATGAGAGATTCAAATGAAGACAAGGGCAAGAATGCCAATATCCCCAAGAATCAGTATGAAATGCAAATGCAAACTAGATTAAGATGAATATGCAAGCTAGAAATGAAAGGTGCAAGCTAAGCTATGGAAATAAAAGTACAAGCTATGCTATGAAAATGAAATACAAGTATTACCAAGCCTTCCTAGTTAAACTAGATGGAGTAATCTAAAGTATAAAGGAAATCTACACTATGAAAGCATAAACATGAAGCTACTATGCATGAATGAAACTAAGAATGGAATGTAGATGTAAAAGCCAAGAATGCTCCAAATCTTCACAAGCTCCAAAGTGACCTAGAAAACCTGTAGCATAACATTAGCATAAAAGATGTATATGCAAATGAGGAAGAGAGCTCTTCTTTTATAGGAAATGAGAAAGAATGGACCATGGAGATTAAGAGGCAAAAAATTTAATCAACGGTGGAGCATCAAAGAGGAGAAATCCATGTGCACAAATATCCTCCAATGAGAAAGTAAGAGTTGACTTTTGTATCCATATAAGACAAAAAGTGCTTTTCTCCTTTTTATAAAATAAGAATAATGCTTTATTTGTGCAACTTAGGATAAGAGGAAAAGTGGGGGCTTTTTATTTATTAAAAGGGGAGGAAATATTGATTTTAAATAAATAAAGACTTAGGATAAAATGGTTAACCCATAGAATAATTGAATAAATGATAAAATAGGATTTGATCAAGGAAATTGATATATTTGAAAACTATTGATTTTTGAAAATATTGATTCAGGGATTTGATAAATTGCTGAATGGGGGCCCAAAGTCTAAGCGACCATTTTAGGGTGCATACATTTGCCCCTCTTTGACTAATGTGTGATCATTTTGGGAACACATGTGGTCAAAGAAGAATTGAAATGTGAGATCGATTTGGGATCACAAAACAATCCAGATGTGTGTTCAATGGATGGGAACACATCAGGACAAGCATAAGCATAAGTTGAAAGACAAGACCAATACCATTGCTGTTAAGTGATAGTCAAGTCTCAAAATAAGAGATAAGAATCAAAAGACAAGATCAACATCGTTGCTGTTAAGTGATAATCAAGTCTCAAAATAAGAATCTTAGGCTGAACTGAATGATAAACTGAATCAAATATTAAAGCTAATAGGTACTTCCCCCTTGGAATCAAAATCAAAATCAGGTAGAGGAGAACAACAAATTGATAAAATTGATCAAAGCACTAGAAATCGTGATTGAAGATGAAAGGTGATAGGATAACCATCAAGTCGTGAAGACATGCCCCAGTTTGACTAAAAAGATATAGGATAAAGATAAAGTCAAACCTCAGAGAGAAGAAGCAAATGAAGGTGAATGAAAGAATAGGAGTTTGAAAGAGATGGAGATGAAGAAATGAAGGTGCCCCAACAAAGATCGAAGGATCAGGCCTCAAATGGTCAGCCAACTGCGCAGAAGAGGGTGAAATTTTGAAATGCAATTTTGACTATCAAGATTAACTCAAATTTTGATTTTGAGTCCGAAAATGGATCCAGGATGTCGAAATTAGCTAGGGGTGCAATTTTTGTGCAAATCTGAGGTGTTTTGAAAATTAGGTCAAAAAGTCAAAATGCTATAAAAGGGGTAAAAAGGTCATTTTTAAAATCATGTCTTTTAGCGATTTGAGAATTTTTAGAGCTTAGAGAGAGAAAATGGCTCAGCAAGTAGCAGTTCTAGTTCATAGGCATCGATTTGAGCGCTCCCAGTTACACAACCGACCTCCACAGTATGGTGCCCCGGTATGTTTTCAGACAAACTTGCCCTTTTTTTGAGTCATTATGAGCATTTAATGCATTGTAAACATGTTTTTAAAATTTTAAAATTTTAAAATTTTACACTTAGGTGAAAAGTCACGTGATAGTTTACAAGTATCGCCTCCTTTGAGAATATCTATCGTGCGATACTTCGCAGGTCCATATAGTATCGCGCGGGTATATAAGCCAGTGTTGCATGATAACTGGTGAACTATCATGTGATCCTATGTGAAGTATCACTTGAGAAGATATTATCACCCTGTTATTAGAGAAAGTATCATGTGATACTTTAGCAAAAAGTAGTATCGCCCAGTAAAAATTTGACATATTTTTAGTGTTTTTGAGCAAAAATGACATGGGTTTAGACAATGTTGACTTTCTTAAGATATTTTGTACTGATTTTATACATCCATCATGAGATGTGCTAACATCTAGCTGGGGTTAATGGTTTGTAGGAGCACTTTTTGGCGCTACAAATCAGAGCATAGAAGGTGACAGGGTTACAATTTGTTCGAGATCTAGATGATTCGGGCAAGGTAGATTTGAGGGCTATGGGCTTCGGGTACTTGCTACAGTTACCCTACATTATAGCTGATCATGGGTTGTTGACTGCACTTGCTAAGAGATGGCACAGTGAGCACAACACCTTCCATCTACCTACTAGAGAGGCATCGATCACACTAGAGGATGTGTATCCGATACTTCGAGTACCGAGCCATGGTGATCCTGTAAGTATAATCATGTTTATAGATAGTCATAAATGTAAAGTTTCCATATAATAGAAACTGACATGATTGTTTGATGTTGCAAGTATACTATGATCAAGATGCTACTGAGGGACGTCAAGCCATCCAGGCCATGTTCCAAGATGTTACGATTATAGATAGACATGTTAGCTGGGACCGATTGATGGATGATTTTGGCAGGGACTTCCCAGTACCTTGCATTATTGCTTCCATTATTGCACATGCCCTTATTACTGATAGGAGTCAGAAGGGTTTTCCACTGGGATGGGGCAGATTGTTGGTGGATCTAGTAGCGCACCCACATTGGATGGCATGGGGTCTGACCATACTAGCAAATATGTACCATGAGTTACATAAGATCATCTACCATGACAGTAGGACATGGGCATGTGGTGCTATCTTAGCACAGGTGTGGGCATGGGAGCACATTGCTATGGTGCACCCCTGAGTACAACCGAGGGAGAGGAGACATCCCTTTATTTATAGATATGTAGGATTCTTATCACATTCTCATAGAGGGGATGTGATGTACTACAGGAGGATACTAGATGAGCTTACCTCATTCCAGCGGAGGCCATACAGGGCTGTGGAGGTATGGGGGGATGCAGAGGATGAGCTTAGTTACATGTTATGCAGTCGGCCACTAGTAGGTCGGCATACAGATATTGTTGAGAGATTTTTCATCACTCAGGTATGGTGGCAGTTCGGGCGGCAACATCAAGTATCCACTGAGACTACTACATACTCCCGGGCTAGGGATGAGGAGGGTCAGGGTTGGCTGCCGATGCTAGATTACCAGCAGGCAATACAGGATATAACCGCGATCAGGAGAGAGCCCTGGGAGTACCTCCTAGACATGGTAGATGCAGGGGTTGATGCAGCCTATAGAGTAGAGTGACAGAGGGTTCCATTCCCTTGATTCACAGTTCCTGATGTACAACCAATAGCTTAGGGGGATGATGGAGATGACGGCGGAGATGGAGGAGATGGTGGTGGGAGAGGGAGAGGGAGAGTGAGAGAGACTGGGGAGGGTTCATGATCAGGTGGCCAAAAATGATCATAGGGTTAGAGCTCTACTAATGAGAGCGAGGATGCGGTGAGATCAGTTCACCGAGAGGTAGAGGCTAGGTAGGATCAGCCTGCAGGAGGCGAGGACCTGAGAGCCATGATACAGGCTCTAGAGACAAAGATGCAACAGCTTAGGATCATGATAGTTATTAGAGAGCAGAAATTGATAGATCTAAGAGTGGAGAGAGATCAATAGCTATTTGATCTCAGGGAAAAGATAGCACGCTGGGAGAGATTAGCATAGGCAGATGGACTAGAGATCCGATGGGAGGCAGCGAGAGCTACGTACTATCATGGGCTCTATCTTCAGGCTGTTCCAGAGGGTCAGAGAGCACTAACATACTCTCAGAGGGTAGGGATGTTAGATATGGTACCAGACAGGGTAGTGGCACCACCTCCTCCTCCACCAGCTCCACATGATGGGGCTAGTGAGTCCTAGGTTTAGGGCTTAGGTTTTAGATGTTTGACACATATCATGAGACTTTGATCCAGATTTTGGGATCCCATATTTTGTATATTGTACTATAACATTCATATATGAGATTATTGGATTTGTGATGTATCTTGTGTTATTTGTTTCACTTGTGATGGATGTTTCAGTTTTGATATTGTCTTGTCATATTGCTCAAAATGTATGTTTATATGCTCATGTATATTTTCTCTCATAGATGTATGTTTAATTCTCATGTGTATGATATAGACTCATGTTTCTGAAAATGATCTCTATTTGATATAGATATGATGATAAGATTAACCCCTTGTGATTATAGGAATAGGATGTGATGTGAAAGACAAAGAGTGAAAGACATGATTGAGAATAGGAAAGATGAGTGCAGTTGACCAACTAGTCCATGAAAGATAAAAGGAGAGCTCTCTCCATGTGCAAAATGCAAAACTAAACTAACATGAACCTAAAAATGCAAGCTACTATGAAAGTGGTTGACTTGATAAGATCATATAATACACACTAGTATGACTATGGGTATATGAATATGATCTATAGCAGATAGAATGTGGAAATCCCACCTAGGCATCAAAGACATGTAGGTCAAGATGACTAGTGCAGTGAGATTACCTAAGTTTGCTATAGCGAGATTATGCTGGCATCAGGACATAAGAAGGTCAAGATGGCTATAAGCATGCACTCACAAATAGTCAAGGATAGTACTTTGTAGATCTTAGGTATCAAGTGGATCAAGCATAAATGCTAATGACAATTAGGACCAAAAAAATATACCCACAAGCAGAAAAAATAATAAAACATGTCCTCATGCCCTTAGTCTTCTAGCTATGCATCATTGAAAACTATCATATGGAGAGAACACTCATCAAAGAAATAATCATAGACAACACACAAAGAAAACAAAGTCAAACAAGTCTCAGCAAGTCAACTGTTTAAGTGTGTGTGTGTAGGTCATAGAATCAATCTTTGAGTATCGCATCTACTAGTGGAAATATCATATCATGCTAAGCTATAGGGTATGACATCTGATAAGTGTTTAGAAACACTTGATGCTAAGGTAGTGTTGAAAAACATTGTTTAGGTGGTGTTGAAAAAAACCATTTGCAAGATGTCCTAAAGACCAATGCATCCTAGAGACCAAAGCTAACATAGTTATGCCCCCTAGACAAAGACAAAGACCAATTCCAAACCAAGGCAACAAGGTCAAGGCATGATGGAGAAAGGCTAAGTGTCAAGGATGCATGCTAAAAGAGAAGGGTGCAAAGGCCTCAAGTAGTGCCTGTTTCCAGGTTTTCACCACTTGGAGATTTTGTATTTTTGCTACCAAGGCGCCTGTTTCCAAGTTTTCACCAAGGCACTTTTTCTATTTTTTTTGAATTGTTTTGATTTTTTTGTATTTTTTTTAGGACTTTATATGCTTTTTAAGATTTTTTCAGCATCGTATATGAATTTTTTTGGAATTTTTTTAGGATCAATAAGATATGTACAAAGGATGCCCCTAGACAGAATAGGCATCATGGATAGAACTTCTTGAAGTGTAAAACATTAATAGGGTCAGGGAGTTGCTCCCCCTCTGGATCAGATAATAAATAAGTACTTGTACCAAAAGCTGCAATAATAATGTATGGTCCAAGCCAATTAGGTTCAAACTTCCCTTTTTGTTCTCTATTTTTTTGGTTCTTAGGGTTTTCTCATAAGATAAGATCCCCCACTTGAAATTCTCTAGGGCGAACCTTCTTGTTGAATGCTTTGGACATACATTTTTGGTAGACTCTCATGTGATCAAAAGATGCTTTTCACTTTTCATCTAGAAGTTCTAGTTCCTACAACCTCATGGCATGGTAGTCTTCATCTGTCACTAAACCCTTGAGAGAGACTCTAAGTGAAGGGATCTCTACCTCTAAAGGTAACACTACTTCAACACCATAGGTGAGGGAAAAAGGTGTAGCCCCTATTGGAGTATGAATACTCATTCTATAGGCCCACAAGGTTGATTTATCTGTAGGTGCCAATCTCTACCATTCTTGTGAATTGTCCTATGGAGAATCTTGAGAATGGTCTTATTTGAAGCCTTTGCTTGTCCATTTCCTTGCGGGAAGTAAATGGAGGACCAATGTTGTTTTATCTTGAATTTATTGTAGAGATGTTTAAGGTCCTTATTTTTAAATTGACCCCCATTGTCAGTGATTATCTCAGAGGGCACTCCATACCGATAGATGATATGATTCAAAATAAACAAAGAAACTATCTTGCCTGAGGCAACAGAAAGTGGGACAACTTCTACCCATTTGGTAAAGTAATCAGTAGTAGTAATAATGAATTTGTGTCCACCTGATGAGTTGGGATGAATCTTCCCAACAAGGTCAAAGGCCCAGTGTTGAAATGGCCAATGAGAAATAGAAGGAATAACCTCCCTGCCTGGAGCATGTATCATGTTTCCATGTTTCTGACACTTTTCACAAGATTTAGCAAAAGCTACTACATCTGTTTGCATGGTAGACCAATAGTACCCCACCCTAAGCAACCTTCGAGCCATGGAAAGACCATTAGAATGTCCTCCACAAATGCCCTCATGAATGTCAACTAACACTTGGTTGGACTCTTCCTTTTCTAAACACCTAAGAAGTGTCCCATCTAAACCCCTGCTATACAGATCACCAGAGATAAGGGTATGGAAAGAGGCATTATGAACAAGGTTTCAAATGGTGGGCACCAAAAAATGTACACACTCAAATGGTGCACTTCTCTAAGTGGTAGGCCAAAACTGTACACACTCAAATGGTGCATGGTAGGCCAATAGTACCCCACTATATGGTAAAAACTTTTACCATGAAGCCCCTTCCTAATAACAAGTCTAAAAAAGAACCTACTGTCATCTTTGTATGCACCCTAAAATGGTCACCTAGACTTTGGGCTCCCATTCAGCAATTTATCAAATCCCTGAATCAATATTTTCAAAAATCAATAGTTTTCAAATATATCAATTTCCTTGATCAAATCCTATTTTATTATTTATTCGATTATTCTATGGGTTAACCATTTTATCCTAAGTATTTATTTATTTAAAAGGAATATTTCCTCCCCTTTTAATAAATAAAAAGCCCCCACTTTTCCTCTTATCCTAAGTTGCACAAATAAAGCATTATTCTTATTTTATAAAAAAGAGAAAAGCACTTTTTATCTTATATGGACACAAAAGTCAACTCTTATTTTCTCATTGGAGGATATTTGTGTACATGGATTGCTCCTCTTTGATGCTCCACCGTTGATTATATCCAAGAGAATCCATGAATAGGAAACCTTAGAAACTATTGGTCTGCATGGTAGGCCAATACTACCCCACGGTGGGTGCCAAAAATGTACACACTCAAATGGTGCACTTCTCTAAGTCATTATATCCAAGAGAATCCATGAATAGGAAACCTTAGAAAGTGACCTAGAGCTCTCTATGCATGGAGTTGCAAGATTATTTGAGGTTTTCTCTCAGCTAAAGCTATTAAGCTAATGACCTTGCTAGTCAACCACACAATGAGAGATTCAAAAGAAGACAAGGGCAAGAATGCCAATATCCCCAAGAATCAGTATGAAATGCAAATGCAAACTAGATTAAGATGAATATGCAAGCTAGAAATGAAAGGTGCAAGCTAAGCTATGGAAATAAAAGTACAAGCTATGCTATGAAAATGAAAGTACAAGTATTACCAAGCCTTCCTAGTTAAACTAGATGAAGTAATCTAAAGCATAAAGGAAATCTACACTATGAAAGAATAAACATGAAGCTACTATGCATGAATGAAACTAAGAATGGAATGTAGATGCAAAAGCCAAGAATGCTCCAAATCTTCAAAAGCTCCAAAGTGACCTAGAAAACCTGTAGCATAACATTAGCATAAAAGATGGATATGCAAATGAGGAAGAGAGCTCTACTTTTATAGGAAATGAGAAAGAATGGACCATGGAGATTAAGAGGCAAAAGATTTAATCAACGGTGGAGCATCAAAGAGGAGCAATCCATGTGCACAAATATCTTCCAATGAGAAAATAAGAGTTGACTTTTGTATCCATATAAGACAAAATATGCTTTTCTCCTTTTTATAAAATAAGAATAATACTTTATTTGTGCAACTTAGGATAAGAGGAAAAGTGGGGGCTTTTTATTTATTAAAAGGGGAGGAAATATTCCTTTTGAATAAATAAAGACTTAGGATAAAATGGTTAACTCATAGAATAATTGAATAAATGATAAAATAGGATTTGATCAAGGAAATTGATATATTTGAAAACTATTGATTTTTGAAAATATTGATTCAGGGATTTGATAAATTGCTGAATGGGGGCCCAAAGTCTAGGCGACCATTTTAGGGTGCATACAATGATGACAGTAGGTTCTTTTTTAGACTTGTTATCAGGAAGGGGCTTCATGGTAAAAAATTTTCCATCCTTTGTGATGGAGTAGGTGTTCTTCCTACAATGGTGTATGGCATCTACATCAAATTGCCAAGGCCTGCCTAGAAGGATGTGTGAAGCATCCATTTCAACAACATCACAAAGAACTTTATCTCTAAAGTTTGCAATTGAAAAATATATCCATGCTTGTTCTATTACTAGAGTTTGTTGGCCCTTTGTTAACCAAGAAACATGATAGGGGAAAGGATGTGGCTTCTTAGGAAGGTTTAGCTTTTGAACCATTTCACTAGACACTAGATTTTTGGTTGAACTAGAATCTATGAGTAAGTTACATACCTTCCCATGGAATTTGATCTTTGTTCTGAAGAGGTTTTCCCTTTGTGGAGGTTCTTGGTTTTGTGGCACTTGAAGGAAGACTTGTCTCATCATTAAACAAACTCCTTCCTCTGGTTCTAAGTCCCTTGTATCTTCATTATCTTCTTTCTTGTCTTCTTGAATGAGTTGTGCTCTCCTCTCACCTTGATTATTGTTATTCCTCTTCTCAAGGAACCTTCCTGCATGATGTCCTAATTGATTGTAGTATTATCATTTGAGAGGTCCATTCCCTCTCCCTATATTTTTTCTTCCTTTATTGAAGGGTCTCCTTCCTCTATAGTTCCCTCTTGAGTTTGAATCATTATTTTTCGTGTCTCCTTGGTGAGAGGTCCTGCTGCTACTGCCACCATTTTGTCCATTATTCCAAGAGGATCTTCTTCCTCTAAAGTTCTTCCCACTATCATTTTTCTTTCCCTTGCCAAATTCATACTTTCTCTTCCATTTATCCTCTACCTTTAGTGTCATTTGATAGCACTTTTTGACTGTGGTAGGGCAGTGTAGGCTAAGTTCCTCTTGAATGGACACTTTTAGACCATTCATATATCTTGCTAATTTTTCCTCTTCATCTTCTACCAAATTTGTCTTCATACATAATCTTAGGAACTCCTCAGTGTATGAGCCTACATCCATGTCTTTTTTCTTTAGACTTTGTTTCTTCCTATGGAGTTGTACCCCATAATCTTCAGGTTCATATGTCTCTTTAATCAGGGCTATCATCTTGTACCATGAATTTATCATGCTCTCCCCATTCTTCAGCCTCTCTATTTGGATGAAGTTCCACCAAGTTAGGGCTGCTCCCTTTAACTTGGATCTTGCCATCTTTACCCTTTTCTTTTTAAGGATGTCCTCATATTCAAAGAATGTTGTCAAGGCCTCTATCCAATCCAAGGCCAAATCTGCATTCATCTTACCATTGAAGACTGGTAAGTCTATCTTTTCCTCCATGGTTCTTCTCCCCAAGGATTTTAAGGCATTAATGAGAGGCCTTTGGTCTACAGGGATATATTGATCAGGAGTGTCTTCTTCCTCTTCACTCCCTTCTTCATTTTCAGACCCATCTTCTTTATCCTTGTCTAGCTTCTTCTCAAGTTCTTGGGGCCTCTTAGTTAAGGCTGTATTTGCCACCCTTTTCTCTCTCATCATCTTTGCCAATTCAATTTTTGTGACCCTTGTAGGGATCTCTTCATCCTTAGGAGTAGACATAGCTCTGATACCACTTGATGCAAAGTGGGCAACAGGAAGCTTGAAACAATGAGCAATGGTGAAGGGATTGAACCCTTATGCACCCAAATTGTGGAGTGAAGTGCCTTACACTTATCACAAGTGTGGAAAGGACAAGGTTTAAGGTTATAAATACCTTGAAATCATAAGAGGAACCTAATCACTAGGTTTTACCAAGTCCAAGACACGAATAACCAAGATTGGCCACAAAGCACTATTGACTCAATTTAGGAATTATCCCCATGAAATGACTTATAGGACCAGGGGTGACCTATACTCATGGATCTGGCCTATTTAGGTCCAATTAAAATAGTTCCAATGGTTCTTTCACTTAAAAGCAACCCATACAACCTAGTTGCTTCACAAATTCAAAACTAGGCTTGTAGCCCTTCCTAGGATAGTTTTTGGTCATAAACCAAAATAATTCCATACAAAGCATTGAAAAAGTTGGAGATTATAATACCATTTTGGAATTTATAGATCATATCCAAGCACCAAGGTATGAGGTTAAATGGAGAATAAGGAAACACCTAATCAAGGTAGGGCTAATAGGTATAATTAGGTCTGCAATTGCACTACAAGTGCTCTTTCCTCCAAATCAATGCCCAATCTAATTATGGGATCATGTGAGGGAATATAAAAGGACTCTAAATCCATATTTTTAGGTCTTGGAGAATCCCCAAAAAGGAATTATACTGACTGTAATCAATCACTTGTAGGTGCACACATAGGGATGTACACCTAGGGCATCATGGCACATTCACTTCCCTACAAATTTCCACCTCTAACCTGCATAATATGAAAGTACATAAACAAAAAATAAATTCTAACAAGGGGCTTCAATTTACCATGGTGAAATTGGTCAAAAAACTCAAGCCCTATTAAAAACCCTGGTTTTAGGCCTTCAATCCAGGCAGTCACACAAAAACCTTGATAACTCCCAAACTAGGATTGATCAAAACATGAAATCAATTGCATATGAAATTAGATTTGAAGAAAAAACTTTTGGCTTTAGAGATTCATGCCCTTTTGTTCATGCCAGTCTGTACACTCCAGTTTTCCTTAGGAATTGCAGAGAAATGGTTATGTTTTTATTGATTCAAATTGCCAAATTACATCTCTTACCTTCCACCCACCTAATAGGGCTTATGAAGGCCTCTCCCATTAGTTACAACCAAATTTCAAATTATATGACCATTGGGGGGTTTATTTACAACTTTTTAGCACTTTTTACATTCTAGGTGACCAAGATTGGTCCATACCTAAATCTAATGATCCAACATGGATCCAAACCATTAAAACAGAAAAAATAAAAAAATCCTAAGACTTTAGGCCCTTTGACCATCTTTTACCATAGTTGACCAAGGGATTATACTTGTGCCAATCTTGGGACTAGGTCTTACAATTTGGTCTAGATGCCTAGATGATAGATCTAACCTAATCTAGATGTTCCTAGGACTTCGGTGAATCGTCATTTATTGTGGGTGCTCCTACACCATTTTCCTTTTCAGGTTCATTCGGTGACTCTTCTTGCACCAAAGCATTTCTACTGCTACTAACCTTCTTACTTGCATGTGTACACTCAAACAATCTATGTCCTTCTCCATAATTGTAACAAGTTCCTCAGAAACCACCTCTATTATAACCACCTCGGTATTTACTGCCTCTGCCACTAGATGAACTTTCACCTTTCCACTTGATCTTCCCTTTATCTAGATTTGACTTCTTAGGTTCAGATCTATTGTTTTCACCATAAGATCTACCCCTTCCTCTAGGGAATCTACCACTTCTACGTCTTTGTCTTTGCTCATGTCTCTTGTTCAATTTCTCCTCATCCTTTAATGCAAATTGATAAGCCTCTTCAATGTTCTCCAATTTGACCAAAATGATTTCTTCTTGGATGGAAACTCTCAAATCATTTAGGTATCTAGCAATTCTTTCCACATCATCTTCATCATGTCCAGATCTAATATCTAATCTATAGAATTCCTTAGTATATTCTTTTACTGAGCTATCTTTCTACCTCAAACTTTGCATTCACCTAACTAGGTTAATCTGATAATCACAAGGTAAGAACTTTCCTTTCAATTTATTCACCATCTTATTCCATACCTTGATTTTTTCTTTGCCTTTCCTTTTTCTGTCTAACTACAGATGTTCCCACCACAAGGATGCATGACTTCTCAACTTTGTGCTTACAATTTTCACCTTCTTTTCCTTAGGTACATTTTCATATTCAAAATACTTTTCCATCTCGGTGATCCAGTCCATCAATTCATCAGAATCCAATTTTCCACTATACTCAGGAGGATTGAAGTGTGGTGTAGACTTCATATTTTTCAAAGCCTTAAAAAATATTTCCTCACCCTAATCCATCATAGGTGCAGGTTCTACATCAACTTGTTCTTCCTCAATTTCATCATCACTAACATCTTCAAGATGTCTTCCTTGGCGTTGGGTTGTCTCAATAGCTTCCAATCTAGAAAAAATTTGCCTCAACATATCTGCCAATCCTGGATTTGCATCTCACCTCCCATGAACCATCTTGAAACCCTCTGCAATTGCAAGTCAGATCACAATCTTCTACCCCACAAAAAAATCAACTAGGGTTTGACAAGAAGGAACCCTCAAACCTAGATCCAGATCTCACCTTGTTCAGATACCACATGACACAAGGGAGGACAAGGAGAGGGGCCAAAGACACACCCTAACTAGGTACACCTTGCAGAGATCACACACAAAAGCAACAACACACAAGTGAGAGAGAGAATGCAAATATATTTTATATATTAATTCCAATTGATTTGTACATGTTGGGCTGTAAGGCCTTCCTGATCTAGGCTATATATTACAATCAAGTACAGAAGTCCTCCAACATGTGAGGATCTACCAATAAAATCTAATCTACTAGATTCTATCTTCTATCTCCTAAAACTCATCTCCTCAAACTATAAATAAGTTTCATTATATACAAGAGGCTACTGAACAAGTCAGCCTTGAGATCCACCATCAACATAAGGAATGACAAGAACTAGGTCCACATGCTTCCCAATGATAGATACCATCATTAAATTTGTGACCAAATTAATTGCAAGAGTCAACCTCAACAAGAAACTAAAATAAACAACTTGGTAAGCAAGGATAATGGAGTGCCAGACAAGTGTCATCAAGCACCAGGGAAATTCGTCGAGTGCCAGAGTAATGAATGAACAAATTGATCAACAAAGGAAACCGAGCAACACTGAACTAACTTGGTGAAAGAAGGAACTGAGCAACACAAGAAAACATAAAAATGTTTTTGGTGACACATGATTTCCAAGGACCCGAGATGCTCCTGCAACAGACTGTTATATCAAGCCCTAATGTATATTCTTCTTCCTTTTATGACTAGTATCAATGCATAGGACCATCTATGTCTCTTGTTGTTTAGCCTAAGGGAGATTGAAGACCCTTCTCAACAATGTCACACAATTATTCATATCTTCCATAAGATAGGCCTTGTGATGGTTTATCTTATGCAACTTACCATATTTACGTTGCCTCCCTAGATAATTTTGATTGATCTCAAGGTCAATGTCAGGTTCATGCCTATTCCAAATTTCAGCCTGCTCTATAGAGATACTTGCATATTCATTTTTAAGAGGAATGTGGAAGACTTCCTTAATAGTTTTTGGCCCTATATCAAACACCACATCAACTTATTTTGTTAGAACCCTTTTTTCTTCTGCCTTATGGTGTTTTTCAATAGGCATGATGATATCTAGGGATTGAATTACTACTGGGAACCTTGTTGTATGAACTAACCCTTACATCACTTTGGAGGAAACATCAGGTGTATGATTGTTTGGGTTACTGATCTTTCTTGGGAATTTTTTGAAGTCCATATACCCAACATTAGTGTCAATGATTTCACTATATAGATTACCCATCTTGCAGAGCTTTTTGTAGTCCACAAATTTAGACTTCAATGGTTTCATTATTGACATACCTTTAGATTATGCAATAAAAAACAAAACACTTGTTAGCATCACTTATTAGAAATCAAACCAAAATATGAAAATGAAAAAAAACCCTAACAGAAGAAAATGATAGACTGCACAAAAGTATGAAAACCCAAAATAAAATAAAACAAACCCCTTGTGTAGAACAAAAACCCTTTTAAACTAATTTTCAATAGCCTTCAGGGTTTTGTGGTTTCTAGGTCATGGTACCTCCAACACCGATAAAATCCTACCCTTTATCAAGCACTGAATCAAAATGTATGGTTGACATTTTTGGGATTCTTGATTCCCTATCTCCCTTATGAGGATTGGGGATCAAGACACCCTTAACACTCCAAGGTTGGGTTTTCAACAAGCTAATCATGAAATCAAGGATTAGGGATCTATGATCCTTGATCAAACTTTTGGGGATTGGGGATCACACCACCCCTTAAATCTTGAAGGCCTAATCCTTAGTTGAATTTTAGTGCACTCCTTTGTGAATCAAGGATCTCATGATCCTCAACCCTTTTTAGGTATCAAAGATCATGAGATCCTTGACATCATGAAGTCGAGGAAACTTAGGGTTTTTACCCTTTTGTGAACAAACTTTCACCAATTAGTAGGGAATAAAAAAGGATTCACTCTCCATTGAAAGGGTTCAAATAGAACCAATAGAGGATAAAAACAAAGAAAAATACACCATGACCCAAAAGAAGACACTCAAAATAAAACCAACATAGATAATGAAGAAGAATCAAAACTACCCTAAGTTGAAGAAAAAAAAAAACCACATATCACTCAATGGCGACAACCACCCAAGACACAAATAGATTGTCAATTGTGTGCATCAATGGACTCTATCACTCAACACAAGAAATGTGTGAAAATGAGGACATTGCCCCTCCTTATATAGAGGTTTTTGGTTGATGTCACCCTGATCCCTCATTGGGAATCAAGGATTTTGGGTGCTAGGGTGTTGGGGGTCTTAGGATCTCTAAACATTCCCAAAATCCCAAAGTACCAATCTCTAACTAGAGATCCTTGGGGTTATATACCTTCAGTGATTAGGGCATTGGGGTGTGAGGAAGAAAAGATTACCTCTACCCCTGAATGCCCAAAGGAAAATCAAAACTTCAACTTAAGCAAGAGAAACCAAGAAAATAGAAAAAAAAAGAGAAAGAAAGAAAAGAAAAGAAGAAGAAAATGGGGAGAAGATCCCTATGCAATACTGACATCAAAATATTAGGAATGTAAAACCCATAATCTAACTTGTTGAAGGTGACTGATTGAAAAGGAAATTAGACACAAAAAAGGAAAGAGAAAAAGGGGCCATGATTAGGCCACCATACCAAAATGGGGTGTGAGTTGTGGAGGCACAACAAATAGCCCCAACAAAAGAAGAATTGACCAAGGAATTTCTTTACCAACAATGACCTTCAAAATATCCCCACACTATGAAATTAGCACATAGTTATAAGATGAGAAAAATGCATTTCCATAGGTTTCTAGAATAAAAATCTTGCATAAGTTTCTTGTGTGTGTAACATGCATTCATTCTATTAGAATAACAATTTCCCAATCAACCGAGGGGGGGGGGGGGTGAATCATTTGATGTCAAACTTATTAATCTTAATTCTAATTATAACCTTATGCTCAATTGAGTGTAAGATAACCATAACACATAAGAACAAAATAACACTAGTATTTGTTTTTGAGGAAAACCTTGTTAAGGGAAAAACCCTGGTTGGAACGATGCCCACAAATTAGTACTATGAATATAGTAAGCTGGTTAAGAGTTCTAGCCCTGTTAGGAGCTAATTATTACAATAGTACAATCCCTATTAAAGGACATACCCTATTAGGAGTCAAAACCCTGTTAAAGGTATTACAGTTGGTCACTTGATTGAAATACAAGAGAAGGTTACATTCACCTTCAGGACCCGTTGTCCTAGATATGAAGAAATATCATCATGAGTACCTGAACTGGATTCTAGTACATCCACTGCCAAGATAGTTCCAACCTTGTGCCTTGATGCACAATCCTCTGCTCTATATTAGCAGTCCTCATATCCCAAAAGCTCAAACAATAATCCACATCCTTCACACCTGCCCAATTACAAGGAAAGACTTCCTTATATACAATTTACAAACATAATTCTTGGGTAGTCCATTATAGGACTACTCCTATAAATAAAATATTATATAGAACCAAGTGAGGATACACATGACATCCTTAAAAATATTACATCTATTACAAATCATGAAATAGTCAGCCACAACATTAACCCATGCTTAATTACTCAATAACACGCTACCACTCCTAGGTTGGCTTCCAAATAAATCTTTGCTAGAGTACTCATCATAGATGATGTCACCAGTCATACTAGTACTCTATGATTACACACTAGACTCTCTCATGTGTCTTCTGACATTTCCTAGGCTCACAAGGTTTAATCCATTTTTGCACTAAAGTTATACTACAAATACTGAGACCAACTTTGTGAGTTTCCCAGTCACTGACCCTGTAACCATTCTTTGCCAATTCATCCATAACTTGGGAAAATGAGTATATAAACACATGAAAACATAAACACATATAGTAAACATGTTATGCTACACAAATCTTAGCTCACATGAGCTAAGTTGTTGTACACTATCCATACAATTCTCTATAACATGTTTATCCAACCAGTCTACAACTTTTGGATTTCCTTATTGAAACATATGTTGACTTCAATGAAGAAAAAAAGAATGCCAACATCATAGACTGTAAAAATTCCAAGACATTCCACCAAGATTCTCCCATGAAATTCATTCAGGAGGATGCAAATAAGGGACCGTGTTTCACAATATCAACCAAGGTCCCCTAAGAATTGGTCTGTTGCCAGCCAGACATCCATAGCCCTAAAAAATTTCCTTGTATGTTTTGGTATAATATTTATATACTTCCAGTCATACATTCATTTCTCTGGTAGATATTGCTAGAATCACTATTTTCATTCTGACTAAATTTTTTTGAATTTACACTTTTAACGATCACTTTGGTCTTTTATTTTCTCATTGATGTATATATATTTACTTTTAAAGAATAGTCAGAGAAGCTAAAATTACTTCATGAAGGGTTTCAAAAATTTTAATGGTCACCTAGGCCAACATACTTATAATGACACAAATTTAGTTCCATCCAAGAGAACATTCATTTCAGCCCTTATTTTAAATTTCTATATTTGTGATATAAGAAAGATAGCAATAAATACCAACTAGACACTTTGTGAAAAGACACTTCTTCACCAAACTTCTAGACCAAGTCTTAGTGGGGGGGGGGGGTTAATTCTCCTTGTATTTTTTGGCTAAGAAATACATATATCTTCTATCAAGAACCACTTGAAGGGTTTCCACTAGGTAGGAAAATCATTGACAAAATCACCTACCCTGGTATGGAAGAAAAGGAGTAGAAAACAAAATAAAAATAAAAATAAAAGGAAGAAAGAAAAAGGAAAGAAACTTTTTAGGATTTGAAATAATGTTTCACCGTTGATAGGAAATGAGACCAATTCCCCATCTAAAGTACTAATCCTAAAGGTTTTTTTTCCTAGAATCTCTATGATCTGATACGGGCCAGTCCATATTGTGATGCACAGTAAGACTAAGCATATTGCTATTGAGTATCACTACTTGAGAGAGCTAGTTCAAGATAAAGAAGTGAGACTCAAGTATGTGAATATAAAAGAACATTTAGTAGATATATTCACTAATTCTTTACCTAATGATACTAATGAGTATCTAAGAGGTAAATTAGGGGTGATTCCCCTAACTGATGCTATCTAGAATCATATAGGAGTAATGCATCAAATGTATTACTTAGAATATCTGACAAATTGATGCAAGGAGGTCACTCTTTAGGAGTTGCCTAAAGTTGTGAAGAGTAAAGTAAAAGATGTTAATCAGTCATAAGCAAGATGAAAAGGGGAGTATATATTTCAGAGAGATGACATGAAAATATCTACATGGTGAAGATGAATGAAAAAAGTTGAAAGTGTCTTTGGCATTGTTTTCAAAGAGCAAGAGATTTAGTAAAATTGAGGGAGAGATTCAATATAAGTTACTATGAATAAGACGAGGGAGAGATTCATAGATGAGAGATTCAGTAAACTACTGAATAGAAAAAGGGATAAATATATCCAAGAGGGAGATTATATTTGGATGAGAATCAAAATGAAGCTAAGGATATTAATGAATATCTGAACACAGAGAGATTTGATAGATTGTTCAGATAGAGTTGACAGAAGTTGCTTCAATGCATACTTTTAGGATTGTATGGTAACTAAGCGTATGGTGTTTATGGTGTTTCCATCAATTCCAAAGAGGGATATTATTGGAAACTAAAATTGAGATAATTGTTATATTGTCATTGATGTCAAACCTTAACTGTTGAAATAGTTGCTATTTAGTAAAGTACCATATCTTTTGATTGATGAAGAGGATTTGAAAAGAGGAGATAACAAGAAGACCTAGTGAAAGGTTAAGTTATGAGAAAATACAAAAGTGTGATCAGTGCAAACCTAACCTATTCATAACATGCATAGAAATTCAAACATTAGTCCTAACAACATATACTAAATATATAGAAAAACTATTTGTGTGATACCTCGGATAGAGCTAAAACGGGAGCACCCTGTCACTCTTTGATTTTCTCTCACTTTAGGGATGTGGGTGTTCTCTCTAAACACTTGGAGAATATACCTAATGATTATTAGGGGGGATTAGGATGAATTAGGGACCATAAGAACCCCATATTGGCACACAGGTATAGAGCACTTGATTTTTCCCTAGGGCCTTAAGGAGCCTAATGATTCAAAAATATAGATTAAGCTACAAATGAGTAATCTAGAGTTGGTTTTAATCCAAATGATATGTGATATGATGCAAATAAATGAAAAACAATGAATTAAACTAGGTTAATCCATTAGTTCTAATCTACGATGTGAGTTATGGATGCTTGAAAATGAGTTAATCTAACAAAATATGATAAAAGCTAAAGATTTAGAAACAATATAGAATTAAAACTCTACTATGAAATGAAAGATGAATTTATTATATTTCTCTAAGAAGTGAGGATATTTTTAGGATTTGAGGAAGGGCTTGGGTTAGGAAGAGGAGTTAGGGTTAGAGATAAGGTTTGTGGTAGAGTCTGGGGTATGGTTAGGGGTAAGGTTAGATGGGCAAGGATTAAGGTTGCTCACAAATGTGTGAGAAACACTAGGGAAGTGTGAAAGGGGAACAAGGGTGGAAGAGAAGAAATGGATCTCTTTATGAGGCTATAAGAGGCCTTAAAGAGTGTGTAAGGATTCATTAATGAGTCTGTAAGGCTCATTAATAAAGGGGTTTGACCAAAAGTCAAGGAGACTTGGATTAGGCTAAGAAGGTTAGGAACCACCTTCTAGAAAGGTTTAGGAAAGGTTTAGGGAAGTTTAGGAAAGATTAGGAAAGTCTAGGAAAGTCTTGAAGTTTCTAGGTTTTGAGGGTTTTAAATAAATATTTCATTTATTTAAAGGTTTTGGTCAATTTATTAAATAATTAATAAATATTGGGGGAAATGATGTTTAAATTAGATTTAAACATTGCTGGAAGGGATTCCTTAATTAAATGTTTTTAATTAAGGTAGGAGGAATTAATGGCATAATAATAGATTAATTAAATAAATAAATAATTAATTAACAAATGATGATGTCATCAGGGGTTTTAGAAAAATAAAAATACTTTTATTTACCAATGGATTTTTAGGTGTCTACATTTTGCCTCTCTTTGATGCAATGCCGCAAGTGGTGTGGCATCAAAGACAAGAAAATAAGATGCCCTAGGCTAGAATTGAGAGGATAAGGGGTTGTACCCACTCGAAAAAATAACACAAAGAGGAAACGTTGTGGAATTTTCTTGAAAAGAACACAAAAGGGAAAGGAGGAGGAAGGAGGGGGAATAAACAACCAAACTTCCAAGAGCAAAGATGCATGAGTGCAAGATGCAACTATATGAAGGATGCAAGATACAAGACTAATCTATATGATGTAGGATGGGGGATTTGGGGAGCTCCAAGTGTAAATGTGGAGAGCACAACCTAGTTTTATATAGAAAAAGTAGAGACCTACCAAGGATACTAGGATCACAAGGCCTTGTCACCGGCGTTGCATAGGACTGGCGTGAAAAAGACATGCAAGGTTGCCCCAACATCGCGCATGAACCCAAGAGGAAGCATGGTAGAAATGATGCTGGAGAAACCAAAAACAAATGACATTTCCCAAATGCACCATGTAACCCAAAAGATCACATGTGAACCATGCAAGGGTCATGTCTAATTGACTCACAGCTAGAAATGAAAGATCAAAAAGACCTTGCCCTAGATTGTCCTCATTTGTAGCACACCATGATATAAAGGATTGTGGTGACTTTGAGGAGAGGAACAATGAGAAGCCATAAAAGATTAACAAGATCCAAAGGAAAAAATCCAAGACCAAAATGATAACTCCAAAAGACATCCTTTTCCAAGGAGAGAGATTGATTTGATTGATGTGGGGAAGATTTGGTCTGAACGCGAGGAAGGATACATCGAAATGGACCTGGGTTGATTGGTGGAAGATTAGGTTGGACAAGAGGAAGGATACATCCTCAAGGACCATCTGATTAATGAAGAGAATGAGTGTTGTTCACTAGAAAATGATGAATCAAGGATAATTGCTATGATCAAGAATAGTAGACAAGAGATATGACTGAAGTACAAGGCTGGATGGGACAAGATATCTGATCAAATGTTGTTGCAGGATTGATGAGGATATGTACAACAAGATGCGATGATATGTCCCACCGGGTGTACCAAAATGTGATCAATGAAAACCTAACCTATTTAGAACATACGTAGACATTCAAACATTATTCCTAGCAGCATATACTAAACATATAGAAAAACTATTTGCATGATACCTCAAATAGAGCTAAAATGGGAGCACCTTGCCACCGTTTGATTTGCTCTCGCTTTAAGGATGTGGGTGTGCTCTCTAAAAACTTGGAGCATATCCCTAATGATTATTAGGGGGGATTAGGATGAATTAGGGACCATAAGAACCCCATATTGGCACACAATCAGGTATAGAGCACCTGATTTGTCCCTAGGGCCTTAAGGAGCCTAATGATTCAAAAATATAGATTAAGCTACAAATGAGTAATCTAGATTTGGTTTTAATCCAAATGAGATGTTATATGATGTAAAGAAATGCAAAAAAATGAATTAAACTAGGTTAATCCATTAGTTCTAAGCTATGATATGAGTTGTGGAAGCTTGAAAATGAGTTAATCTAACAAAATATGATAAAAGCTAAAGATTTAGAAATAATCTAGCATTATAACTCTACTATGAAATGAAAGATGAATTGCTTATTTTGTTCTAATAAGTGAGGGTATTTATAGGATTTGAGGAAGGGATTGGGTTAGGAAGAGGAGTTAGGGTCAAAGGTAAGGTTTGTGGTAGAGTCTGGGGTATGGTTAGGGGTAAGGCTAGATGGGAAAGGGATAAGGTTGCTCACACATGTGTAAGAAACACTAGGGAAGTGTGCAAGGGGAAAAAGGGTGGAAGAGAAGACATGGGTCTCTTTATGAGACTGTAAGAGGCCTTAAAGAGTGTGTAAGGACTCATTAATGATTCTGTAAGGCTCATTAATAAAGGGGTTTGACCAAAAGTCAAGGAGACTTGGATTAGGCTAAGAAGGTTAGGAAACACCTTCTAGAAAGGTTTAGGAAAGGTTTAGGGAAGTTTAGGAAAGATTATGAAAGTCTAGGAAAGTCTTGAAGTTTCTAGGTTTTGAGGGTTTTAAATAAATATTTCATTTATTTAAAGGTTTTGGTCAATTTATTAAATAATTAATAAATATTGGGGGAAATGATGTTTAAATTAGATTTAAACATTGCTGGAAGGGATTACTTAATTAAATGTTTTTAATTAAGGTAGGAGGAATTAATGGCATAATAATAGATTAATTAATTAATTAAATAATTAATTAACAAATGATGATGTCATTAGGGGTTTTGGAAAAATAAAAATACTTTTATTTACCAATGAATTTTTAGGTGTCTACAAGTGGGTACTTGATTAGTTGGCACCTTGGCAAGGCAATGTGTTGTTTATCTATAACGCTAAGTGAAGAAGTCAGTTGCTTTGAAGTATGGAAGAAATGTGGAAAGAAATTCTGAAAGCATAGGCTTAACCAAGCGAAGACAATAATTGTTGAGAGGAACAGTTCTAGCAATGACTGAGCTATCCAGTGATGATCGAGCATTAGTATTTGACAGTTTATGAAGGAATTGAGATTCCCAGCTAACATAGTTGAATACTTGGAATATGTAAAATGTGTTGAAGATAAGGATGAATGACTTGGAGTATTTAATCCATGGTAAACTATTTTTATGTATGGATTCAAGGAGAAGTTTTGAGAATTATCTAGAAGGATAAGGAGGAGAACAAAATCTTGGAAGGATTCGATGAATTTGACCTAAACCTAAGATCTACGAAGATGATTAAGCAACAAAAGATTAAGCTACCTAATCAAGGAGGTATAAGGATGACCTAATTTTAGGTTATGCATAAAGGTTGATTTTGTTGATTGGCGAACATAAGTAGAAGGCTGAGAAGAGCTGAGAAGAGTTGTGGTGATTGCTTGAAGGATTTCCAAGCATATCAGAGATGGAGATGATAATGAAGGCCAGTCAGTAGATCAACATATGAGCTACATTGGATCTAATGAAGGGTGCTCCCCTTAATGCCACAAACACATAACATAAACATAGAAACAACAACAATTTGCAAGAACAAAAAATGGGCTTCTTATTATCTCCACAAATGTGGAATTACAATTTTCAGAATTACAACATGCAAAGTCACATGGGCATTTTCCCTTACAATATTTTGTAGGACAAAGCCTTGAATCATTACCCAGATCTACCTAGAACTCCCAACACTACCCTAGACAACACTACAGGCCTTTCTTATATAGGCAATTTTCACCGCCCGAGAAGGTTCCAAAAATTTAGCCCTTAAGGCCAACTAGTCTTAGAATTATTTTATTTTCACAATTATTACATTAGGATCAGCTCAAAAGAATTACAAAATAAGTTTTTAGGTAGCCCAATTTTTGGAGGCCATAACTTTCTAACCGTAGCTCTATTTTTCTATTATAACCACTTTTTGGAAATGGCGGGACCTGATCTACAGTGCTTGACTTGCGCAAGCTCTAGTTAGAAGGGGGTCGATCATGATGTAGAGCCTCTAAGGCCTTCAAAATTGAGCTCAAAGATTTTGTACCCAAAAACCTCAATAAATTCAATGATACAGATGATATGGAAATGAAACTCAACTGGTACGTTGATATGACTAAGATGAACCTCTACCTGTGAAATCAGAACATTCTAAGATCGTATTACCAACTTACTAAAAATAGTAATGTTGTGGTCCCACAACCATGCTCCCCTTTCTTGGCCCTTATGGCCTCAGGGGCCCCCCTTTGTCTTTTTCCCTTTTTGCTTGCCTCATTTTTGTCTTTGGTGTAGTTGGTCCTTAGTTCTTTTTAGTTTGTCATCCTTTTCGACCTTGTCAACCTCTAGTCCTTTCAGAGGTTTGAAAGGTGTGAAAGGCCCCAACGGAGTGACAACTATTTTCAATGAAGTTTTCAGCCTTTCGGACTTGTTGACTTTTCACAATTTCGGTGGTCCACGAAGTGCAAAAGATATGAAGGAGTGATTTTGGATTAGGTGTCCTTTTCAGACTTTTTGATAGGTGTCGATCTCGAAAGATCGAGTCTCACAAGAGTCATCCTTTTAGTGTTTTTTTCCTATAGGACGTCTGAGACATTTGAAAAGGCCGAAAGGTCACCACGTAGGGTGATGACATCACTAGTCTTGTGAAGCCTATAAAAGGCACAAAGGTCATTTTAAAACCTCACTTTGCGCATTCGTTCCTCCGTCGTCTACTCACTCTGATTTTTGCCACCAGTTGCTTTCGCTTCATTTCGCTCCCTTGTCCTCGCTGGTCTTCGTCGGGCTCTTCATCTTTTGGGTAGGTGGTCTTCTCCTCTTGGTTGTTTCTTCTTCTTTTTGTTTGCATCCTCTTTTGTTTCTCATTTCTTATTTTAGGTCTAGGGTTTGCATTTTTGGTGTTTTTAGCTTGAGTCCTAGGTTTAAGTTGCTTTAGGTTGGCCTTTTCAGCCTTGGGGGTTGTCAAGGTAGTTGCCTCACATCCCTAGGTGATTTTGTGGTCAAACTCACCACCGGACTCATTCTTTGAGTCTGGCCCAAAAACCTAGTTTCAGATCTTCGAGGTCCAAAACTCGCGAAGCATCCACCAGATCAGAAAACTCCTAAGTGCTCACGCTATCAGTGTTTCAGTGTTTTCACACACCCAAACATCACGTACCCCCCCAAATGCCAAAAGTAGTGACCATACTTTGTTCTTGCTCTCCAGAATTTTGGCCCTTTCAGCCTTTTTAGACATTTCAACATTTATGATGTACGATGAGTCTGACCGGTTGAAAAGGCCGAAATGTCTAGTGTTTGCTTTGAAAACATGATTTCAATGAGTAATGGTGCTTTCAGTTTCTTTTCTCTCACTATGTTACTAATTTAGGCCTGGTGCTCTTTTGCAGATATGGCCAAGAACATATTGGCATCGTCGGTGATGAAATATCAATTTAAAGGGTACCACCCACCGTCTAAAGTGACAGACTTGCATGCAGGGATAACTGATACTGATATCAGGAATGTGAGTTGGAATGAATATCTGAATAAGTGTGCTCAACTAGTGGGCTACTCAGAGGACTACACCTCATTAGTTCATTTCTCCCTAGTGAATGCAGCGGCACACCTTTTCTCAATCCAGTCGACAAAGTTGATTAACACACTAGCCAACAACTATGTGCCAGATGAGCGCATGGTTAGAAATAACATGGGGGAAGTGGTCCTGGACCTGAGACCTAACAATATCAAGGATGTTTTCCATCTACCCAAGGGGGTAGATAAGTTCTTCAACTTCAATATAATCAAAGGGATGGAATTCTATAACAAAGATACGCAGAGGGCTCACAATATTGTTAATAATGAGTACCTAATGCGGCCCTTACCCAAGAACAGGCTAGACATAATTGACATGCAGAGGGGTTACATGAAAGAGGACATCTAGGCCACCATAACAATGATAAGTAGAGTGTATGGCTTGCCCAAATCTCATCAATTAGAGCCCTGGATGATCTTCCTTATCCAGAAAATAAAAGAAAGATAAGCAAGGTTCAATTGGGCCTCTATTCTAAGTGACCAGTTAGATGAACAATTGATTCGAGTAAAGACAGATCCCCACTTTTACATGACATCTTATGTTGTGTACTTACTAGCCTCCAGGGTAGTATATCTAGGGTTGACCAGGGTTGGAAACATTAGGGAACAAAGCACGTGGCCTTTCACTTTGTATCCTCAGTTGGTGCGAAAGGACTTCCTCACACACAATAGCCTAGAATTCAGGATAGTTAATGATGACTTCATTTTTGCAATCATTCACTCCATCGAGGGTGATTTTGCTAAAAGGTTATCAATAGAAGCAGTGGCCAAAGTACAGGCCATTGGGGCATTTTACATTCAATTCAAAACTTTCAAATACATTCAGGTGGTAGGAAGCACCTTGGCACCCAAGAAGCTCCCAAGGTATCCTCTTGATAGGGTAGTTTTACTGGAGATAGCAAGGCAATTGTCTGATGCTCATGAACATATCAAGCATAAGAAGAAACATTGCTGGGACTTCCCTATTTCTATTGGTCCTCATTGTGTTTTGAACATGAAAAGTTTGCAAGTCATTGGTTGGAGAATGAGATGAATTCCCACTGGCAACCTACAGCCTAGTGAGGCCACATTTTGACCCCATTGGTACCTATAGCCACATAATGGGAAGACACTACATCCATGAGCCTCATGTCGAAGATCATTGGGCCAATTGTGTGGATGATTATGAGGTGAGAATCTGTGACTATTGCCAGATGAGCTTAGAGTTGGCACAAGGTGCCCTTTCCCTAAAGATTCCACAAAAGGCATTTGATGCAGACTCTAATAAAATCATGGATTCCATATATAACATGAATAAGGTATACATGAGGGCCATTCTGAATGTAGAGGTAGATTAGGATGAGAATGATAGCATGGACTTCAGAGCCTAACATGTGGTCAAGCTGATAAAGTCTTGGGTTGCTCATCCATTTCCTAGGTAACCACTTCCTATAAAGCAACTCCCCAAGAAATCATCTCGAGAAAAGAAGAAGGGAGAGAAGATACTGAAACCACAATTCAAAGGGGCTGCCCCTCTAAAGCCCAAGATTGTTTATCACCATGAGCATCCCACCGCATATTGTCTGATCACACACTCCAAAAAAGTAAAAACCAAGATGACTGGGAGCATTGCTCCACCAGAGGCACCTTCATCAAGTGACCATGGTTATCCCAGCTCAGATAAGAGAACAAAGTTCAAAATAGTAGGACCTAAGCCAGTTGGAGTAACCAAGGGTCATGTTTACAAAAGGAAGGTGGGCTCAACCCCTACACAGATGGATATTCTAGAAGAAGAAGATGAAGATGTGTTGGATGAAATTCCCTTGAATAGGAGGACATGGTCAACGGGATTCCTAAAGAAAAGGAGAATAATGGAAGATGACCCTAAGGATGATAAGTGGGCTGCTCAAGTAGAGCCAATGAACTTGGATTCCATAGGTGATGATGAATTCAACATCTCTAATTTTGTAGGTTTGCATGGTTTCAAAGAAGCTGAGCAACATGATCCTATGTAGTTCACTAGTCTTTTTAGTGGCTTAGGAGAAGAGTTACCACAGGAACCTCAAGGGTAGAGTGATGTCGAAATAGCCAAAGACCAGAAGGGAATTGCAGAGCCTGAGAGGGATTCTTTTGTTAAGATCACCTCAAAGGAGGGAATAAGTACACAGGTGCCTTTGGATGCATCTATTTTGCCTCTGCCCCCATCTCACCCTTCAACACTTCCCACCATTCCTCTTCAAGAGCTTCCCACTATCCCGCTTTCCACTCCCATGCTAGATACTCCACTGCCTTAGCAACCCTTTTCTTCCCATGCTCTTTCCCCAACTCCAACTCCATGAGCCCATTCAACCATTCCCCTCATGTCTCCTACACCTCCCCCACTCAACATTCCTCCCCAAGTTCATGTTGAGTTAATTCCCCAGAGCTCATAGGAGCCAGATAAAGAAGTTGAAGTCATTGGCCGAGAAGGGGGAGAAGAAATTCATATTGGATCTGAGGAGGAAGGTGACAAGGGAGAATCACAGGAAGAAGAAGAGCCACATATAGAAGAAGAGCCACATACAAAAGAAGAGCTACATATAGAAGAAGAAGAAGCTCCCAAGGGGATAAGGATAGAACATGTGGGGACTTCTACTACATTGGCTGCTCCCTATGAGCCATTGAATGCATCCTCAAAGCCCACTTGGTTTACCAAAGAAGTGCAACCTAGGGTGAGGGTATATACTAATGAAGAGATTGATATAACTAGGTTAGGGCATGCTTTCCATCAGATGACACCGGTTCCCCAAGCCAGGAGAATGTCCTATGTAACACAAGACCTGACGGGGAGGTGGAAGGCACAGGTGGCTGTCCCTACAATCGATATCAGCATGAAGGAGATCACTCTGGAGGACTATGTGTTGGACAAAGTGAACTTGGGAGAACCAACCAGAGAAGGTAGCAAAACCTTGGCTACTTTGGGTTTGAACCACACTCTAGGCTTCATGAGTAAAGATGAAGAAAGGATAAAAGCATTGGAGGAACAAAATGAAGTAATGAAGAAGTTTATTTTGAAGATGACAGGTCCAATTGACTTGAATGACCCTGAAGCCTCATTACAGGCAAGTCTAGAAAAGAAGGGGAGTATAGACACTGACATTCCACATTCTTTTGTATAGGCTTGTGCGTAATGGAAGCTTGATTTTGAGTTATTCACTAGCTTATCTCTCCAGTGGATTTTGAGGCCCTTTCAAGGTGTTTTGTTGGGGATAAATTCTTTAGTAGAGATGATGAGTGAGGAGAATGGGGTAGAAGAAACCATCCTCAATTGGAAAAAGATACTAGATGAATTAATAATGATAAGGAAGCAATGCTTCTAGGTGCTAATGAAGATTTATGAAGGAGCAAAATTGGATAACTTTGAGGAATGGATCCAAGAGATAGTAGCGGCATTGGCCATATTTGAGAAGGTGCTCAAAAGGTTAAATAAAAGAAGGGATGACAGAATGCTATTTGTAAAAGAGTTACAGGAGTTCTTTGAAGGCTTAGATTTTGATTTGTTTGATGATGATGATGATAGGACTATGCACTCAGTGAATGATATTGTCAATCAATACTTGAGTATATTCCAGGGGGTAAAGTCAAAGGAGGATCTTCAGCAAATGTTTTATCAGAGGGAGGAGATTCAAAAAATGCTGCCTCGAGAAGAAGAGATAAAGGCTTTTGCCAGGGAATTAAAAGATTTTTGAGATAGAAAGAAGGAGATTCTCCAAGGCATTAAGATGCTGGACTTCAATGAGGTGTTGGAGGTGGTGGATAGATTCAAGAAAGCACATCCAGAAGTTCCTTCTAGCTAGTGGACCTCCAGCTTAAGATTTGTCAGCTCCCATGTACAAAAAATGTAGTTTTGGTACTTAGTCATTTTTTTAGTGCAAGATTTTTAGCCATTTCGGCAATGGGGAGTTTTCAGCCACCTAGAAGTCTGACAAATCTGACAAATATTAAGTAGTAGAGATAAGGATAGCACTTAGCCAATTTTGGGTGTTGCATTTTTAGACCAAGTGTCAGGTTTTGGGCATTTTTTAGGCACATCCGAGAGTTGACTCCAGTTTTCTTAGAGATCACTTCTTAGTCATCTGGGATTCTTTCTTGGGATCATTTGGGCATGATTGTGGGATCTCTTTCAGTCAAGACTATGTAGAGCAACTAAAGCCAATGATCCAGGGGACAAACATGAAGATCACCACACGCATGAACCAGTTCTAGCCCATTTTTGAGATGTATAATGCTTGTTTTGTTCAAATCTTTGTAATGCACGAGGTCTAACTCTATGCTAGGATAGTTTAGCTAAGCTTTAGAAGTAGTTTATTTAATGCAAAGCTTTAGTTTAGTTTTACTTTGGAGTTTGATTGCAACAAAACCCTAGCTACAAAAACAAGAGCAGAGCTCTATAAATTGTAATAAAACAATGTAATTAGGGTCAAATTGTTCATTAATACAAGAAATACAATTGGTGCTTCATTCATGGTGTGATTTTTCTGCTATCTATGCAAAATTTTTGAATGTGTGATTTGCTCATTCTTCATTTCAAAGAGCCAATTGGTTGTTTAGTGATTTTAAGTTTGCGATCTTTTAGTTTGGTGTTTGTTGGTATTACATTGCTGTGTTGTGATGAATTTATGAGAAGATTATTCTTTGGTGCCTAAAGATTAACTTGTCTCATGTGTGCACACATCTGGAGTGGATTCATGATCTGATGAGTTTAACTTATCATACGTCTTCATTTGTTCAACTTCCATTGATGATTGCATCCGTTTAGCTGAAGATTGTGACATGATTTGATCTCTGTTGTGTGGGTTTTCTCATCTTCTTGGTTATTTAATTCACATGGTGGTGTGATTATAGCATATGTCCAATAGGTTTCTTTTTAGAAATTTCTTTCAAATCTCTTGTTACCTTACATCTTCTAACCCTCCTTGCAAGTTATTTTAGTAGATCAATTAAATTAGCAATGCTTTCATTCTTAAAATTTGAAAATCATATAAAAAAAAGAGATATCTTAGTTTCGTAAAGTTTATTTTATAGTTTCCCTTGAGAAAAGAACCAGCAAAGGCCTCCTTGTTAAATAGATTCATATTTTTCTTCCATTGAGCTATCCAAGTAGTTGAGACCCAGCCAGAAGGAACCTTGAGATTGATTCCATCAATCTTCCAAGAGGGGAAGTTGCTTGCGCAAATTCCTAGCCATTGTCCTCATGTAAAAATGATGCTCAATAGAAGTGGTGCTAGAAGGAGGGCCCTCAAAAGGGACACCCCAAAATATTGGATCATTCTCCCCCAAGAGATTTCAACAAGTCCTTAGATCTTCACCCAACAAAGGGGAGTTCCTTGAACTTATAGAGTTTCGTAGACCTCATAGCAACAAAACAAAGCACAGAGAGGATACCTAAGATCATCCAGAGCTTCCTCCAATTCCCACCATTTCTGCCCCACCTGCTACTCCGCCACCACCAGCTCTAATGGCATTTTTTACAAATACCCAAAGTTCACCACTGGACTTGTAGGGATAGCTTCATTAGCTGTCCAAAAATCCTAAAAAGTTCTGCCCATGATTCATCTATGGAGAATCCAGGATAGTAGAAGAACACGTCCACACATTTAAAGAATTATGCAATCGGAAAGAGATTGCTCATCAAGACATTGTGTGCTACCTCTTCCCATACACACTGGGAGAGTTCACATATAACTGGTATCTAAACTTACCGCAAGGATCCATTATTACCTGGTAGGAGTTTGAAACAAAATTCCTAAATCAATTCAAACTATATGTGGATTCGATAACTTTCCATCACTAGTTCATTTCAGTAAGAAAAGAACTCAATGAATCTATCGCCATGTTCAACCACCATTTTCAGAAGATGTATCAGAAGCTTGAGGCTCCATATACGGTGCCAGTCGACACCACCATACAAATATACTTACGCACCTTAGACCCACTAACGTCCATATTCCTGAAGAGATTGCCTCCAGGAGACATCGACACTTTGGAGAAAGTGTGTAACGAAGCTCTCTTGTTCACTCAACAAATGGACCTGCAAGTAGGAGGAAGGTATGGTGTCCCACCTACATTGAAAAATGTGGTCACAACTGGTCCTTTTGTAGCAAACAATCAAGTACCAATGCACCAAACCCCAAAGATCAACCTGGTGCCAACTCCATATGTTGCTGCCCCACCACTGACCATCACATACCCGGGGTATGACACACACAGGGCTGCCTTGTGCAAGCAAAAGGTCGCTGTCCCAAATGAACTAGACCAAGCCCTAGTCAATGAGTTGGATGCCATGAAGAAGATGCTGTCCCAATTAACTAGGGAGATCACACAAATGAAGCTCAACCTAACTCCAAATCAAGGAAATTCCCCACGACCGGCTTCTGCCCTGAATAATTACTCTCAGAATCAAAATCATGGCCATGGAAATTATAACAAAAACAATAACAATAATGGGGGAGATTATGGGAATAACTCTCAAGACAAATATTTTAGACAACAAAGGATGAATAGGACTTGGAACACACACCCAAACAATGGTAGTATCCCCATGAATAATGCCAATTTCTTCAGTTCATTAGAGACCAGCTACACCCAAGCTCCCAATATGCATTAGCTAGATTTTGAGTATAGGGGGGAGTATGATAATCAAACCTAGGATCCTGAGAGCTCCTAGGCTCATTTCAGTGCCATGGCATTTGAGTCATACAATCCAAGTTCAGATGGAACTCTGGTCAATAACACTTCAGAGGAAGAGTTCATTTTCCCATACAACCAAGAGAGCCAACCAGAATATTCTGAGGTCCATGCCTTCCAAAATGGCAATAGAAATACCCACAATTTGAGAAGTAGAAGGGAGCCCCTGATAGATGGCATTCCTCCAAGTATGAAGTCCACTCCACCTGATCTGAGGGCTAGCAATAACCCTACACCACTAAGGGGACCTAATACCACTACTGTCCAGACAACATCATATTAACCAGCTGCATCAAAAGGCCCAATTGGGGCCAATGAAAGGTATAGTGCAGTAGAGGAACTGAAAAGGGTTAGAACAAACATGTCAATGTACGATATGTTTTAGAGTTGTCCCACTCAAAGGGAAGCCCTCCTAAAGACCTTGGATCATTCCAAGTCAGTCTCCCCAAGCAATAATGCCAATAATGTGTCTAATGTGAATGCAATAGAGGCAATGCTGACCATGTTCAAAGATAGGGTCGAAGTGCCTCCATTCTTGCTCAGCCTCAAAATATTCAAGAAAAACCTACACAACTGTTTGATCAGCTCAGGTGCTTGATGTAATGTGATGCCACTATCTATATGCTGGAGATTAGGAATGAATCCTCAGCCAACTAATCACGTGGTGATCCAGCTTGATAAAATGGAAGTCAAAGTCATTGGGGTTTTGAAGGACACATATTCAACTAATGGCTAACCCTAGGATCTAGAATTGCATTGATGTTCATGTGGTGGACAGCCCAAAAACCTATGGCATGCTGCTCAGTCGGGAATGGATATGATCTTTGAGGGGTTGGTTCTCTACCGATTTTACCCAACTTTGGCTGCCATGGAAGGGGCTCAACAATCAAATTAAGATTGATGCAGAACCTAAACTCAAGTAGATGATAACTGAGTATAATGCCCCGAATGAAGTTTTGTTCTCACAGGATGATTTAGGAGTATATCATTTTGATAAAGCCTTCACATTCAGCCTCAAAGGTGAAGAGGATTCTGATAACAACCCAGTGCAAGGATTGATAGATGCCCAGATTTTAGACAAAGTCTTCACGGAATTCATAATAGGCATGACAAAGAACATGAGACACCTTGGTAGAGATGCTGACCCAAATATACTTATGTTACCAGGTTACTGTCACCTCCATCAGACCAATCATTCAGAATTTACTTGCCCAGACTACCAACAGGCGGTTATTCAGGTAGTCAGCCAGATGTCAGATGCACCCTAGCTTATTGGAGACACAACGAAGGGCTCAAAGGAGGAGGGTCTCCCCCTTCATGAACAACCTAAGGTCCCTACAATAGAGGGTTTTTTGCAAGAAGAATGGAGTTCCTCTGATGATGGTTTCCTACCCCCATGTGACAAAATATGGCGTGAGGCCCAGGCAAAGCAAAAAATAAAATGGGTCCCTCTATTGAGAAGGGAACACCTTGATGAAGAGACATCAAAGATGCCAGAACCAAAAGACCTATCCCCCCCCAGCTTCTGGTGAACCCCAAGATAAGATACCTCCATCAGAAGTGATTCCAGAACTCCAAATCAAGAGATCCCTCAATAAGAATCACTCGATCTGGAAACTTTGTTTTGACAGATCCAAGTATAAGCTAGGAGTGGGAGTAGGGATCGAGTTAATCAACCCTTGTGAGGGATCATATTATGCTACCTACCAGTTGTAGTTCCTTTGCACTAATAATGCTACCGAGTACAAGGCTCTAGTTCGGGGTCTCCTCCTCGCACATGAGAGGAAGGTAAAAGTAATTGTCATGGAAGGTGATTCACAATTGATCATCTGGTAGATCAAGAGCCAGTACTCCTATATGGATAAATGATTAATCTCATACCACAACCGCGTGTGGGATTTAATCAAAGATTTTGAAGCTTTCAGCATCCCAAGGAGAAGGAATATGGTTGCCGACGCTTTGGCAGTGTCTGCAAGTTCTTTGCAACCTCTAGAGAAGTCTAAGTTGAAAAAGTTCTCTGTAGAACTCGTGGCTATACCTGTTGTCCCTAATAATGTAAAAAATTTCCAAGTATTTCATGATGATCAACAAATCCTCGAATTCATTATGAACCCTGGGATCTTTGAAAAATAGAGCATTGACAAAGAAGAAGGTGAAACAGAGGAGCTCGATGACTTGAGGATTTTGAACTTGAAAAAAAATTCCATTTTGAAGGGCATGGTAGCTTTAGAAAGGATCTTTGATAAAGATGAACACACTTGAGAAAGAGGGAAAACCCCAGTAGTAAATGAAGATGATTGTGAGCTCTACAACCTGGGCACACAACTCGAACCCAAGGAGGTCCGTATAGGCAAGGTTGGCACTCTAGAGGAGAAGAAATAGATAGTCAGGCTACTCACTAAGTACAAAGACATCATAGCATGGTGCTATGAAGATCTGAAGACCTATGACCCCACTGTCATAGCCCACAATATCCCGCTAAACCCAGATGCTAAACCTTTCTACCAGAGGCAAAGACCGGTCAACCTCGTGGTCGAACTAGTAATCCAAAAAGAGGTACAAAAATTGCTTGATGCTAAGATAATTTTTCCTATCAGGCATTCAACTTGGGTAGCCAACCTGGTCCCTATAAGGAAGAAAAGTGGAGAGGTTCAGCTCTGTGTGGATTTCAAAAATCTAAATAGAGCTTCTCAGAAGGACAACTATCTATTTCCTTCTCTGGATGAATTGTTACAAGTAGTCAACAATTCTCAAATGATGTCCTTTCTAGATGGCTACTCAGGGTACAACCAAGTCATGGTGAAGGAAGAAGACCACTTGAAGATGACCTTCATTACGAAATGGGGAACATTTTCCTATCACCGCATGCCATTCGGTCTAATCAACATAGGAGCTACCTTCCAATGGGCTATGGATGAGGCATTCAAGGGTCTGGTCAACAAGTGCATTGTTATATACATGGATGACCTCACAATTTTCTCTAGGAATTGGGTGGACCACATCGGAGATTTGTGAAAAGTTTTGAAGAGGTGTCGACGCTATGGGATTTTGTTGAACCCTAAGAAGTGCATTTTTGGGGTGACACAAGGTAAACTCCTTGGGCACATTATATCTAAGATAGGTATCACAATTGACCCCAAAAGGGTCAAGGCTATCCTTAAATTGGTCCCACCAAATAGCAAGAAGGAATTGAAGTCTTTTTTCAGAAAAATCAACTTTGTCCAAAAATTTATCAGTGGTTTTGTAGAGATAGTGTGCCCCTTGAATGATATGTTAAAAAAGGATGCTAAAATCAAATGGAATGCTTTGGCTAAAGGGGTGTTTGAGGAAATCAAGATGTCCATTGCCACGACTCTAATCTTGGTCAGTCCTGATTATCTTCTACCATTTAAAGTCTACTCTTTTGCTTCAGAGCATTCATGTGCGGGGATCCTCACGTAGAAGAAAGAAGGTGAAGATGAAAGGCCAATTACTTTCATGAGGTGCCCACTGAAGAATGCAGAGCTCAAATATCCTAGTTTGGACAAACAGTCTTTCACCTTGGTCAAGGCTATCAAAAAATTCAGACATTACATACTATGAAGTAAGGTCATTGCTATTGTTCCAGACCCAGTAGTCAAATCTTTATTAATGCAAAATGAACTCGGGGAACGAAGAGGCAAATGGATGGAAATATTGTAGGAGTTTGACATTGAGATACAACTGATGAAATTGGTGAGGGGTCAAGGTCTCACTAAGATGATGGCCGAAACAGAACAAGGTTTGGTGTGCCAGGTGTACACCAACAACAAAATAGACACTGATGTATGGTATCAAGATGTAGTCTACTACTTGCTACAAAAATGTTGTCCAGATGGACTCAACGGTTCCCAACAAAGAGCACTAAAGAATAAGAGCAGTTCATACATGCTGAAAAATGGGAAGCTCTACAAACACAATTACGACAGATTATATCTACGGTGTTTGGATCGAACAGAAGCGGAGCTAGTTCTCACAGAATTTCACGACAAGTATGGTACGGGACATGGATCAGTAGAATCCATAGCTCATCAGATACTAAGATCTAGTTATTACTGGCCAAATTTTTTCAAAGATTCCCACAAACATGTGCACTCTTGCCATGTTTTCCAAACCAGCGCCATTCAAGAGAGACACCTAGTGATGCCCTTACAACTAGTATATGAGGTGCATCCATTCAACCAATGGCGGTTGGATTTCATGGGGATGATCAATCCCCCATCCTTAGTAGGCCACCGATACATCTTAACTACAACTGATTACTGTATACACTGGATGGAGGCACAGGTTATGAAAAATTGTACCATAGAAGTGATCACCAAGTTCCTGGAAGAGTTCATCATCACAAGGTTCGGCATGCCCTTTTTCTTGGTATGCAATAATGCTCCTTACTTTTCATCTACGAGTCTCATTCAATGGGCTTTTGAGAACCAGATAATTCTTAAATTCTCATCTAATTACTACTCGCAAGGGAACGGAGTCACTGAGTCCACCAACAAGAACTTGACAACGGTAATCAAATGTCTGTTGGATGATAATCCCAGAGACTGGCACACCCAGTTGAAATATGCTCTATGGATAGATTAGGTCAGAATCAAGAATGCCCTAGGGACTTCTCCCTACCAATTAGTGTATGGTTTGCAACTTGTCTTTTCGATGAACCTAAAAATACCAATCTTGAGATTCATGGATCAATACGTCGAGGGTGAGGATTAGGTGCAGATTCATCTTATGAATTTTTTGAACCTCAAAGAAAAATGAACCATGGCGCTAGAACACATAGCCAAACACCAGGCTATCATCAAGTGATGGTTTGACAAAAGAGAAACTGTGAAAGCTTTCTGAATTTCTAATCTGGTCCTAATGTGGGATAAAGCAAAAGAAAAACCAGGTAGCCACACAAAATTCCAATGTCTGTGGATAGGCCCATTCCAAATCACTGAGATCCTAGGAGAAAATACCTTTCAGATTAGTTCTCTTGATGGAGAATTAGTCCCATTACCAATCAATGGCCACTTTTTGAAGCACTATTTAGGAACTTGATTGGTCCCTTGTACTTTACTATATATTCTTGTATTATATTGTTTTCATTTGTTTCATTGGGTTGGTGTTGGTCTTGTCATCTATGTCTTTTATTTGTTCCTGGGGGGGTCTGCATTTTCTTTTTTTAAGTGGTCCTTTCAGGTAGCCCAGGCCTCAAGTTAAGCTTCCCACGGCTTGAACTACGGAGATAGTTCTATCTTGCAGTGAGCCAAGGATAGGGATAGGAGGAAAGATGGCTCCTTTTTGGAATCCTTGAGAGTGTAGGCCTGATTGAAGCATCCTCAACACTGAAACACATTTTAAAAGGAAAATTTTGAGCCACGAGCTTCTCTAGGTGAGATCCCAATTTGCGCTAGGAAGTGTCTATAGTCACGAAGAAAGCCTAAAAGTTAGAACCCTTCCCGAACTGGAATACAAACTAAAAAAAAAGAGCACAAAAATGAAAAGGAGGAACACATAAAGATGAGATGAACAAAGAGATGCTCGAAACTAGGACAACACAGTCTAAGCGTTGCCTCAGTTTTCCAAAAAGAAAAGGAAAGAGCAATAGAAGAGGTTTCTATAAAGCTACAAGGAGCATCAGAGCAGCTCACACAGAATAAAATTGGCTGATAGATGGGTGTTCTCAGAGGAATTTGCATAAAGCTTAAAGAAAATCAAGTCTAAGAGCCCTCCTATGAAGTCTAAGCACTTCTACTAAAGCTTGTCTGTAGTCAGGAAAGGGTGACTTTGACAACCTCTATCGGGGCTATCAACGCCTGCCTGGTAATAGAGCAAGGTCAAATTGACTTATGGTCAACTTTGGTTGATGGGTACTGATCTGACAATAAGAGGTTGATCATCGAGGGGAGCTCACAATGAGATTTTCCTAGGGAAATTGAACTCACACTCACACACACTAGATGCAGACGTCATGGTTTTCTCAACCTTGGTGACGTTAAAAGGCACACTCTATCTGATAATCTTCATACTTGGCTCATTGCACATCAGGGACTGTCTCCAGATCAACTAGCTATGAGGAGTGTCCATCATTTTCCTTTCTTTGTTTGGGCTATTTGTTGTGGTCCCACAACCACGCTCCCCTTTCTTGGCCCTTATGGCCTCAGGGGCCCCCCTTTGTCTTTTTTGCTTTTTGCTTGCCTCATTTTTGTCTTTGGTGTAGTTGGTCCTTAGTTCTTTTTAGTTTGTCAGCCTTTTCGGCTTTGTCGGCCTCTAGTCCTTTCGGAGGTCCGGAAGGTGCGAAAGGCCCCAGTGGAGTGACAACTATTTTCAACAAAGTTTTTAGCCTTTTGGCCTTGTCAAATTTTCACAATTTCGGTGGTCTGTAAAGTGTGAAAGATACAAAGGAGCGATTTCAGATTAGGTGTCCTTTTTAGACTTTTCGATGGGCATCAATCCTGAAAGATCGACTCTCACAAGAGTCATCCTTTCGGTATTTTCAACCTATAGGACATCTGAGACATCCGAAAAGGCCGAAAGGCCATCACGTAGGGTGATGATGTCACCAGTCTCATGAAGCCTATAAAAGGTGCAGAGATCATTTTAAACCCTCACTTTGCGCATTCCTTCCTCCGTTGTCTGCTCGCTCTAATTTTCGACGCCAGTTGCTTTCGCTTCATTTCGCTCCCTTTTCCTCACTGGTCTTTGTTGGGCTCTTCATCTTTTGGGTAGGTGGTCTTCTCCTCCTAGTTGTTTCTTATTTTTTTTGTTTGCATCCTCTTTTGTTTCTCATTTCTTGTTTTAGGTCTAGGGTTTGCATTTTCAGTCTTTTTGACTTGAGTCCTAGGTTTAGGTTGCTTTAGGTCAACCTTTTTGGCCTTGGGGGTTGTCGAGGTAGTCGCCTCACATCCCTAGGTGAGTTTATGGTTAAAATCACCATCAGACTCATTCTTCGAGTCTGGCCCAAAACCTTAGTTTTAGACCTTCGAGGTTCGAAACTCACGGAGTGTCCACTAGATCAGAAAACTCCTAAGTGCTCACGCTGTCAGCTTTTCTATGTTTTCACACACTGAAATATCACGTACCCCCTAAAATGTTGAAAGCAGTGACCATAATTTGTTCTCGCTCTCCAGACTTTCAATCCTTTCGGCCTTTTTGGACATTTTGGTGTTTATGATGTACAATGAGTCCGACCGGCCAAAAAGGTTGAAATGTCTAGTGTTTGCTTTTAAAACATGATTTTAGTGAGTAATGGTGCTTTCTAGTTTCTTTTCTCTCACTATGTTACTGATTTAGGCCTGGTGCTCTTTTGCAGATATGGCTGAGAAGATATTGGCGTCACCGGTGATGAAATATCAATTTAAAGGGTACCACCCATCGTCTAAAGTGACAGACTTGCATGCCAAGATAACTGGTACTGATATTGAGAATGTGAGTTGGAATGAATATCTGAACAAATGTGCTCAACCAGTGGGCCACTCAGAGGACTGCACCTCATTGGTTCATTGCTCCCTAGTGAATGCAGCAGCACACCCTATCTCAATCCAGTCAGCAGAGTTGATTAACACACTAGCCAACAACTATGTGCCAGATGAGCGCATGGTCAGAAATAACATGGGGGAAGTGGTCCTAGACATAAGACTTAACAATATTGAGGATGTTTTCCATCTACCCAAGGGGGTAGATAAGTTCTTCAACTAAAATATAAACAAAGGGATGGAATTCTATAACAAAGATACGCAGAGGGCTCACAATATTCTTAATAATGAGTACCTAATGCAACCCTTACCCAAGAACAGGCTAGACATAATTGACATGTCGAGGGGTTACATGAAAGAGGACATCTAGGCCACCATAACAATGATAAGCAGAGTGTATGGCTTGCCCAAATCTCATCAATTAGAGCCCTGGAGGATCTTCCTTATCCAGAAAATAAAAGAAAGACAAGCAAGGTTCGATTGGGCCTCTATTCTAAGCGACTGGTTAGATGAACAATTGATTCGAGTAAAGAAAGATCCCCACTTTTACATGACATCTTATGTTGTGTACTTACTAGCCTCCAGGGTAGTATATCTAGGGTTGACCAGGGTTGGAAACATCAGGGAACAAAGTATGTGGCCTTTCACTTTGTATCCTCAGTTGGTGCGAAAGGACTTCCTCGCACACAATAGTCCAGAATTCAGGATAGTTAATGATGACTTCATTTTTGCAATCATCCGCTCCATCGAGGGTGATTTTGCTAAAAGGTTATCAATAGAAGTAGTGGCCAAAGTACAGGCCATTGGGGCATTTTACATTCAATTTAGAACTTTCACATACATTCAGGTGGCAGGAAGCACCTTAGCACCCAAGAAGCTCCCAAGGTATCCTCCTGATAGGGTGGTTTTACTGGAGATAGCAAGGCAATTGTTCAATGCTCATGAACATATCAAGCATAAGAAGAAACACTATTGGGACTTCCCTATTTCTGTCAGTCCTCATTGTGTTTTGGACATGAAAGTTTGCAAGTCATTGGTTGGAGAATGGGATGAATTCCCACTGGCAACCTATAGCCTGGTGAGGCCACATTTTGACCCCATTAGTACCTATAGCCACATAATGGGAAGACACTACATCCATGAGCCACATGTTGAAGATCATTGGGCTAATTGTGTGGATGATTATGAGGTGAGAATCCATTACTATTTCCAGATGAGCTTAGAGTTGGCACAAGGTGCCCTTTCCCTAAAGATTCCACAAAAGGCATTAGATGAAGACTCTGATAAAATCATGGATTCCATATATAAAATAGATAAGGTATACACGAGGGCCATTCTGAATGCAGAGATAGATTGGGATGAGAATAACAGCATGGACTTTAGAGCCTGACATGTGGTTAAGCTGACAAAGTCTTGGGTTGCTCATCCATTTCCTATGCAACCACTTCCTATAAAGAAACTCCCCAAGAGACCATCTCGAGAAAAGAAGGGAGAGAAGATACTGAAACCACAATTCAAAGGGGCTGCCCCTCTAAAGCCTAAGACTATTTATCACCATGAGCGTCCCACCGCATATGGTCTGGTCACACACTCCAAAAAGGTAAAAACTAGGATGACTGGGAGCATTGCTCCAGCAGAGGCACCTTCATCAAGTGACCATGGTTCTCCTAGCTCAGAAAAGAGAACAAAGTTCAAAATAGTAGGACCTAAGCCGGTTGGAGTAACCAAGGGTCATGTTTACAAAAGGAAGGCGAGATCAACCCCTACACTGATGGATATCCTGGAAGAAGAAGATGAAGATGTGTTGGATGAAATTCCCCTCAATATGAGGACACAATCAATGGGATTCCTAAAGAAAAGGAGAATAATGGAAGATGACCCTAAGGATGATGAGGGGGCTACTCAAGAAGAGCCAATGAACTTGGATGCCCTAGGTGATGATTAATTCAACATCTCTAATTTTGCAGGTTTGCATGGTTTCAAAGAAGCTGAGCAATAGGCTCCTATGCAATTCACCAATCTTTTTAGTGGCGTAGGAGAAGAGTTACCACAGGAACCTCAAGGGTAGAGTGATGTTGAAATAGCCAAAGACCAAGAGGGAATTGCAGAGCTTGAGAGGGATTCTTTTGTTAAGATCACCTTAGAGGAGGGAATAAGTACACAGGTGCCTTTGGATGCATCTATTCTACCTCCACCCCCATCTCACTCTTCCACACTTCCCACCATTCCACTTCAAGAGCTTCCCACTGTCCCGCTTTCCACTCCCATGCTAGATACTCTACTACCTCAACAACCCTTTTCTTCCCATGCTCCTTCCCCAACTCCAACTCCACCATCCCATTGAACCATTCCCCTTGTGTCTCCTACACCTCCCCCTCTCAAGATTCCTCCCCAAGTTCATGTTGATTTAATGCCCCAGAGCTCATAGGAGCCAGATAAAGAAGTTGAAGTCATTGGCCGAGAAGGGGGAGATGAAATTCATATTGGATCTGAGGAGGAAGGTGACAAGGGAGAATCACAGGTAGAAGAAGAGCCACATACAGAAGAAGAGCTACATACAAAAGAAAAGCCACATACATAAGAAGAGCCACATATAGAGGAAGAGCTGCATATAGAAGAAGAAGAAGCTCCCTAGGGGATAAGGATAGAACGCATGGGGACTTCTACTACATTGGCTACTCCCTATGAGCCATTGAATGCATCCTCAAAGCCCACTTGGTTTACCAAAGAAGTGCAGCCTAGGGTGAGGGTATATATTGATGAAGAGATTGATATAACCACATTAGGGCACACTTTCCATCAGACAACACTGGTTCCCCAATCTAGGAGAATGTCCTATGTAATGCAAGACTAGATGGGGAGGTGGAAGGCACAGGTGGCTATCCCCACAATGGATATCAGCATGAAGGAGATCACTCAAGATGACTATGTGTTGGAAGAACTAGACTTGGGAGAACCAACCAGAGAAGGTAGCAAAACCTTGGCTACTCTGGGTTTGAAGCACACTCTAGGCTTCATGAGCAAAGATGAAGAAAGGATAAAAGCATTGGAAGAACAAAATGAAGTAATGAAGAAATTTATTTTGAAGATGGTAGGTCCAATTGACCCGAATGACCCTGAATCCTCATTACAGGCAATTATGGAAAAGAAGGGGAGTATAGACAGTGACATTCCACATTCTTTTATATAGGCTTGTGCGGAATGGAAGCTAGATTTTGAGTTATTCACTAGCTTATCTCTTCAGCAAATTTTGAGGCCCTTTTGAGGTGTTTTGGTGGGGATAAATTCTTTAGTAGAGATGATGAATGAGGAGAATGGGGTAGAAGAAACCATCCTTAATTGGAAAAAGACACTAGATGAATTAACAATGATAAGGAAGCAATGCTTCTAGGTGCTAATGAAGATTTATGAAGGAGAAAAATTGGATAACTTTGAAGAATGGATCCAAGAGATAGCAGTGGCATTGGCCATATTTGAGAAGGTGCTCAAAAGGTTAAATAAAAGAAGGGATGACGACATGCTATTTGTAAAAGAGTTACAGGAGTTCTTTGAAGGCTTAGATTTGGATCTATTTGATGATGATAATGATAGGACTATGCACTCAGTGAATGATATTGTCAATCAATACTTGAGTATATTCCAGGGGGTAAAGTCAAAGGAGGATCTTCAGCAAATGTTTTATCAGAGGGAGGAGATTCAAAAAATGCTGCCTCGAGAAGAAGAGATAAAGGCTTTTGCCAGGGAATTAAAAGATTTTTGAGATAGACAGAAGGAGATTCTCCAAGGCATTAAGATTCCAGACTTCAATGAGGTGTTGGAGGTGGTGGATAGATTCAAGAAGGCACATCTAGAAGTGCCTTTTAGCTAGTGGACCTCTAGCTTAAGATTTGTCAGCTCCCATGTACAAAAAATGTAGTTTTGGTACTTAGTCATTTTTTTAGTGCAATATTTTCAGCCATTTCGGCCATGGGGAGTTTTCGGCCACCTAGAAGTTCGACAACTCTGACAAATCCAAAGTAGTAGAGATAAGGATATCACTTAGCCAATTTTGGGTGTTGCATTTTCGAACCAAGTGTCAAGTTTTGGGCATTTTTTGGGCACATTCGACAGTTGACTCCAGTTTTCTCAGAGATCACTTCTCAGTCATCTGGGCTTCTTTCTTGGGATCATTTGGGCATGATTGTGGGATCTCTTTCAGTCAGGACTACGTAGAGAAACTAAAGCCAATGATCCAGGGGATAAACATGAAGATCACCGCACGCATGAACCAGTTCCAGCCCATTTTTGAGATGTCTAATGCTTGTTTTGTTCAAATCTTTGTAATGCATGAGGTCTAACTCCATGCTAGGATAGTTTAGCTAAGCTTTAGAAGTAGTTTATTTAATGCAAAGCTTTAGTTTAGTTTTACTTTGGAGTTTGATTGCAGCAAAACCCTAGCTGCAAAAATAAGAGCAGGGCTCTATAAATTGTAATAAAATGATGTAATTAGGGTCAACTTGATCATTAATACAAGACATAAAATTGGTGATTCATTCATGGTGTGATTTTTCTACTGTCTATGTGAAATTTGTGAATGTGTGATTTTCTCATTCTTTGTTTCAAAGAGCCAATTGGTTGTTTAGTGATTTTAAGTCTGTGATCTTTTAGTTCAGTGTTTGCTAGTATTACATTGCTATGTTGTGATGAATTTGTAAGAAGATTATTCTTTGGTGCCTAAAGATTAACTTGTCTCACTTGTGCATGCATCTAGAGTGGCTTCATGATCTGATGAGTTTTGATTTATCATACGTCTGCATTTGTTCAACTTCCGTCGATGATTGCATCCCTTCAGCTAAAGATTGTGACATGATCTGATCTCTGTTGTGTGGGCTTTCTCATCTTCTTGGTTATTTAATTTGCATGGTGGTGTGATGCTAGCATATGTCCAATAGGTTTCTTTTCAGCAATTTCTTTCAAATCTCTTGTTACCTTACATCTTCTAACCCTCCTTGCAAGTTATTTCAATAGATCAATTAAATTAGCATTGCTTTCATTCTTAAAATCTAAAAATCATATAAAAAAAAGAGATATCTTGGTTTCCTAAAGTTTATTTTATAGTTTCCCTTGAGAAAAGAACCAGCAAAGGCCTCCTTGTTAAACAGATTCATATTTTTCTTCCGTTGAGCTATCCAAGTGGTTGAGACCCAGCCAGAAGGAACCTTGAGATTGATTCTGCCAGTCTTCCAAGAGGGGAAGTTCCTCACGCAAATTCCTAGCCATTGTCCTCGTGTAAAAATGACACTCAACAAGTAAGTTTCCATAAATAGCAGCTCTACACAAGATAGCCCTTATTGAAAAGAGACCAAAAATATTTTTGGGTGATGCAAGATTGCTCTTACACCCAGGATGCTCCTGTATCAGACACCCAGGGTAATTTGAGAAGTGACCCTATCACGAATCAGGTGTGAAGATGAAAACCAAGACGGTTAACCTCCTTTGTCATCCATGATGAATCTTCAACATGTCATCCTTTCCATTTGACCAGATATTCTTCATATATCTTGTTCCTTGTGCTTTTGCCAACACGACTATCCAGTATATCCTCAATCTCCTTGGTAGCTGAACTAGTTGCTGGAATAATCCACCATGCTTCTATGATCTCATCTTCAACACCCCCTTCATGATACTCTATCAAATCTAAAATGTTAAATACTAGTGAAATATTCAGCTCAGTAGGAAACTTGACCTCATAAGCATTTCTCGAATCATGCTTCTTTAGTATCTTACACATCCCAAACTTCTTCATCTTCAGCTCCTTATATGTACCAATTATAAATATCTCCTTCTGCAAATGAACCATGACTTCATCCCCAACTTGAAATTACTTATGCCTCATTTTCTCATCTGCCTTAGCCTTATATTGTGCATTCATCTTGGTAATCTGTTTCCTCACCTCCTCATGGATGTTCTTCAAATATTCTACAAAATCCTCAGCTTCAGCACTACGTATTTCTCCTTTATCTAGCTTCCTCAACTTAGATGCATTTCTGGGACTACTTCCATATACAATCTGAAATGGTGATTTACCAGTGCTCTTATTGACATAATTATTTTATGCAAATTCCCCCTGTGGTAAAATCAAATCCCATCATGTTAGCTTATCTCCAACCAAACATCTCAGCAAATTCCCCAAGCTCCTATTCTCCACCTCTATTTATCCATTAGTCTATGGATGATGTGATGAACTGATCTTTAGATCTGTCTTTAATTTCTTCCACAATGTGCACTATAAATATCCAACAAACTTAGTGTCTCGATCTGAAACTATACTATTTTGAAAACCATGTAGTCTCACCACTTCTTTGAAAAAAAATTCTACTACATGAATTGCATCATTATCTTCTTGTAGGGAATGAAATGTGCCATCTTTGAAAATCTATCAACCACCACAAAAATTGAATCATCTCCCTATTGACTCCTTGGTAAACCAAGAAAAAAGTACATATTGATATCCTCCCAAGGCTTCTCTAGTACAGGTAACAGCTAATACAACCCTGTATTCTTCTTTACTCCCTTTTCCATCTGACATACTCTGCAACTCTGTACAAACTTCTTGACATCTTGCTGCAACTGTGGCCAGTAATAATTTTCACTAACCAAAGAAAGGGTTTTATCACAACCAAAACGTCCAGCCAATCCTCCACTATGCTTCTTCTTGATGAGATTATCCCTCATAGAACTTTGTAGAATGCACAACTGACTCCCTCTGAATAGCATATCATCCTAAATGATGAAATCCAACCACTTCATTCTATCTAGACTAACAGGTTCTCTACAAGCTTTCCAAGCTTCACCAAAATCAGAATCCTCTGGATACAAACTCTTGAGTTCCTTGAACCCAACCACCTTAATTTGCATCTCTGTCAGCAATAGTTATCTTTTACTAAGTGCATCTGCAACCTTGTTATACTTTCCACTCCTGTGTTTCAAAATAAATGTGTAACTCTGCAAAAACTCAACCCATTTCAAATGCCTTTGATTCAACTTTCCTTGACTATTAAAATATTGCAAAGCTTGGTGATCAGTATACAAAAAAAATGCCTTAGGAAGCAGATAGTGTTTCCACTTCTTCAATGCTTGAACTATAGCGTAAAATTCCTGATCATAAACATAATATTTTCTCTTGGTATCATTTAACTTCTCACTAAAATAAGAAACAGATTTACCTTCTTGGCTCATAACATCTCCTATTAAAGTACCACTAGCATCACATTCTACTTGAAATACCTTATTAAAATATGGAAGTGCTCAAACAGGTTGTTCTGTAACTTTCTATTTCAATAGTTTAAAACTCTTATCTGCCCCAGTAGTCCACTTAAACCCTTCCCTATATCCTCTCATTGTTTTAGTCAAGGGCCCACAAATACTGCTAAAACTCCTAATAAATTTTCTATAAAAGTTATCCAAAACATGAAAATATCTTACCTCAGTAGCACTCCCTAGGGTAGGCCATTCAAGGATAGCCTGCACTTTCTCTAGGTCCATTTTTAGACCTTATGCTAAAACTAAAAATCCTAGATACACTAACTCCTTCACAAAACTACACTTCTTCAAATTAATCAACAATTTCTCTTCCCTTAACTTATCAAACACCATATGAATATGCATCATATATTCCTCTAGTGTCTTACTAAAGATCAAAATATCATCTAGGTAAACAATGACAAACTTACCCAAAAATTCTTTCAGAGCCTCGTTCATGAGCCGCATGAAAGTGCTCGGTGCATTGGTTAGCCCAAAAGGCATGACTAACCACTCATACAGTCCTTCCTTTATCTTGAAAGTAGTCTTCCATTCATCTCCTTCTCTGATCTGAATTTGGTAATATCCACTCTTTAGATCTATCTTAGAAAAATACATAGCTCCACTCAAACAATCCATAATATCATCCATCTGTGGCAATGGAAACCTATACTTGATTGTGATCTTGTTTATAGCCCTGGAATCTGTACACATTCTCCATTCTCCATTTTTTTCGGTGTTAATACTGCTGGTATAGCACATGGACTTAGGCTCTCCTGAATCAACCCCTTTTGTAACAACTCATGTACTTGTCTGTTCAACTCCTCACTTTTTGTTGGTGTCATCCTGTGTGCTGCCTTATTTGGCAAACTGGCTCCTAAAATCAAGTCCATCTGATGACTAATCTTCCTTATTGGTGGTAATCCATTAGGTACATTATCAGATACAACATCCTAAAACTCATTCAACAAATCTGAAACTTCTACAGGTACGTCTTCTACTTCCTCTTTACCAACTTTTAGAATTAAAGTAAAACACACATGCTCATGCCTCATACCCTCTAGAAATTTTCTTCCATCAACAAAACTTATTCTTGCATTACCACATACCTTTTATTTTGTGTCCTTCAATGGCTTTAGCTTATGTTGCACTCCATCCTTTTTTAGAGAATAAGTATTCACATGACTATCATGTACAACACACCTATCAAAGTGCTATGGTCTACCCAACAACATATGACATGCATCCATAGGTATGATATCACATAGTACCTCATCATGGTATGAACCAATCTTGAACTTTACTAGGCATTATTCATTAACCATGACCTTGTGGTCATCCTGCACCTAAATGATTTGATATGGATGTGGGTGTTTATGTCTCTTGAGATTCAACTTTGTGACCATCTCTTCTGACACCAAATTGTCAGTGCTTCCACTATCTATAATCACATCACAACACTTATCCTCACACTTGCATCTGGTGTGAAACAAGCTCCTCCTTTTCTCAAGTTCATTCTTGACACTCAATAGGACTCTTCTGTTAATTAGTGTTTCTCCTCTTTCAGCATCTTCAGAATGTGATGATCTGAAATCTTCATCTACATGTGTAACTCTAGCCTAGCCTTTAGTTCTCCTATCTTTCCTTCCTTGGCATTGAGGAAATTCATATGCCCTATGACCTTCTTCACCACAATGAAAACATGTTCCATGGAAGCCTCCTCTTCCAAATCCTTGTCATCTTCATCTTCCTCTCTGATCTCTATTATTCTGATCATGGAAATGATTGAAATTATTTCCTCTCTGATTTTGACTGCTACTAGCCTCATCCTTTTTTTTCAGATCTTCATTTTGGCCTCCATATGACTGTCGACCAGATCTTCCACCATGATCTCTTCTATTTTGTCTTCTCTCAGACTTCTTGTTCAACTTTTCCTCTACTTTTAGGGCAAGCTGGTATGCCTCTTCAATACTATTCATTTGAACCAAATTCAACTCCTCTTGAATTCTCAGCCTCAACCTATTAAGGTAACGAGAAACTTTCTCCTTATCAGCTTCTGCATGGCCTGTTTTGATGAGGATTCGATAGAACTCCTCTGTATACTCCTGAATAGATCTTTCTGATTGCTTTAAATGTTGTATTTTCTTTAGTAGGTCAAACTCATAATCAAGAAGAATGAACTGTCACTTCAATTTATCCACCATCTGATCCCATCTTGTGATTTTATCCTTTCCTCTTCTATTTCACTCCAATTGAATCTCTTGCCACCAGATCTTCGCATGACCCTTCAGCTTGGCCTTCACAAACTTGACTTGATCAGGTGTTGGAAACTGCAATTGAAGCAATTATTGTATTGTCATTAATGTCAAACCTTAACTGGTAAGACTGTTGCTATCTAAGAAAGTACTATATCTATTTGATTGTTGAGAAGGATTAGGGAAAAGGTGATAACAATTGCACCTAAGGAAAGGTTGAGTTATCTTGATACTTCAATGGGTACTTGATTATGTGGCACAATGATAAGATAATGTATTGCTTATCCAAGTGAGAAGCAAGACTAAACACGTAGGCTTAACAGAGAAAAAGTGAAGAAATCTAGTTTAAGCCAAGTGATGTTAGTGTCGACCAAGCCAGTATATGTTGAGTAAATTCAGTGTTGACCGAACATCAATTTATTTCCGACGAAGACAGTATTAGTCAAGAAAATAGTTTCAGTGGTGACCGGGCTACGCGGTGATGACCGAGGAGTTGAACGCAGTATTGACCGAGCGTCAATAATTTACATTTGAGGAAGAATTCAGATTCCTAGCCGACATAGTTGAATTCTTGGATTATGTAAATTGTGTTGACTTTATTTATTGAATGTATGGAAGCATTTAATGCACTGTAAACTATTTTATTGTAATTCCATAAAGAGATTTGAGATGTTTCTAGAAGGATGGATGAAGACAATAATGTTGGAAGGATTCGATGAATCTAACCTAACCCTAAGATCTACAGAGGAGATTAAGCGGAAAAAGTTGGATCGACCTATCGAAGAGGTATTAAGGAAACCTAAGTGTGAGGTTGAAGAAGGATGTTGGAGTTGTTGTTATTGACTGAATAAGAAAAAAAGGTTGAAGGAGAAGGATTTTTGATTACTTGAAGGGATTTCTGAGCAGATCAATGATGGAGATGGAAATGGGTCACAGTCAATAAGCCACCATATATTTGTAAGAATTAGATCTGTTATTTGCAAAGTCAGTTGTATATTTTCAGATCAAACACTATTGTTACTTTCTAACCATTATATCAGTTTAAATCCTTTAATCAAGGTTGACCTAACAGTCATTGTATAAATCCTTTAATCAAGGTTGCATTCTAATGGAATGTACTTAAGTCCTTTAACAAGGCGCACTCCTAATAGGGTAGTTGAAATCCTTTAACCGGTTCACACCTAGCAGTGTGTTTGTAAACCTTTGATAGGGTTGGATTTTCATAGAGCTCATTTCAGAAGAGTGAATATATCAGTAGCATGTTACAAAGTGGTTTTTCCCAAATTGGGTTTCCACTATAAATCCTGGTGTCAATGCTTGTGTGAATGTTTTGGTTTGAACATTTATGTGTTTTGCAAGTTAAATACTGTTGGATAGTGGACTGCACTATTATATGTTTCTGATATGCATTCTGTAATGATCGAGTAGTTGTTGGTTGTCAGATCTGAGTTGTTGAAGTGTTTAAAATTTTATATTATCCATCTGGACCTGAGAACAACTGATTCACCCCCCTTATCTATTGTTCTAAATCATATTAACATCAGGATCCTTGATATCTTCATACTAAAAATATTCTTCTAATTCATTGATCCATTCGATCAACTCCGCTGGGTTAAGATTTCTTGAAAATGTAGGAACCTCAGTCTTAGGTCATTTCCCGATCTTGGAAATGGCCTGAAAAAGCCTTTCTTCCTCTTGATTCAAAATTTTGCCTTCTCCTTCCTGATCAGGATTTCCTTCCTCTTTGGCTTCATCCTCACTTTCATCTCTGGCATTAAGATTCATTCCTATATGAATCTTTTCTTGCAATGCTCACACTTGTCTTTGGAGCGCTCTAACCTCAGGTGTCACACCACCAGCTCTTCCGCCATGTTCCCTTCGTGGAGGCATTTTCATGCTTTATCGTTGAAACCCTAAACCACGATCTTGGTGCAAACTCTCCCTCACTGTCGGTGATCTATTTACACACTCAGGAACTCCCACTCTAATACCACTTGATGAAGGGTTCTCCCCTTAATACCACAAACACATAACAGAAATAAAGAAACAACAACAATTTGCAAGAACATAAAATGGGCTTCTTATTATCTCCACAAATATGGAATTACAAATTTCAGAATTACAACATGCAAAGCCACATGGGCATTTTCCCTTACAATATTCTATAGGACAAAGCCTCAAATCATTACCCAGATCTACCCAAAACTCCCAGTACTGCCCTAGACAACACTACGTATGAGCCTTTCTTATATAGGCAATTTCCACCGCCCGAGAATGTTCCAAAAATTTAGCCCTTAAGGCCGACTATTCTTAGAATTATTTTATTTTCATAATTAGTACATTAGGGTCAGCTCAAAAGAATTAAAAAATATGTTTTTAGGTAGCCCAACTTCTGAAGGCCATAACTTTCTAACCGTCGCTCCATTTTTTGTATTATAACCACTTTTCAGAAATGGCAGGACCTGATCTATAGTGCTTGACTCGCACAAGCTCCAGTCAATCAGGGGTCGATCACCCAATTTCTGGAGGCCATAATTTTCTAACCATAGCTCTATTTTTCTATTATAACCACTTTTTGGAAATGGCAGGACCTAATCTACAGTGCCTGACTTGTGCAAGCTCTAGTTAATAAGGGGTCGATCGCGATCCAGAGCCTCTAAGGCCTTCAAAATTGAGCTCAAAGATTTCATACCCAAAAACCTCAATAACTTCACTGATACAAATGATATGGCAATGAAACTCAACTAGTAGGCTGATATGACTAAGATGAACCTCCACCTGTGAAATCAAAACATTTTGAGATCGTATGACCAACTTACTAAAAATAGTAAGTTTTCATAAATAGCAGCTCTGCACAAGATAGCCCTTATTGAAAATAAACCAAAATTATTTTTGGGTGATGCAAGATTGCTCTTACACCCAGGATGCTCCTGCATCAGGATCTATATTTGCAAAGTGAGTTGTATGTTTCAGATCAAAACCTACTATTACTTTCTAACCATTGTATCAGTTGAAATCTTTTAATCAAGGTTAACCTAACAATCATTTGTAAATCTTTTAATCAAGGTGACATTCTAATGGTATGTTATTAAGTCCTCTAATAAGGCCACTCCTAACAGGGTGATTAAATCCTTTAACAAGGTCACACCTAACAGTGTGTATTGTAACCTTTAATAGGGTTGTCTCCTCACAGAGCTCACTTCAAAAGAGTGAAAATTTGGTAGCATGTTACTGGTGGTTTTTCCCAAATTAGGTTTCCATGTTAAATCCTAGTGTCATACTTGTGTGAATGTTATTTGATGTGTCTTATAGTTAAATTTTTTATATTCTACAAGTTGATTACTTTTGGACAGTGAACTGCAAGTTTATGTTACTATTTATATTCTATAGAGACCGAGTGGATTGTTGAATAGATCTAAGTTGGTTGAAGTGTTTAAAAGTTCAATTGGTACATCTAGACCTAAGGATTACGGATTTGCCCCTCCCCCCCTCTTAGTTATTCTAAAATCATTCTAACAATTCTCATCATTGTGTTTTGTCTTTATTTTCTAAGCATAGTCTCTCTTTGAATTTTCCTTTTTAGAATACTTTATTTTCCACATCTTAGTTAGTTCTCGGGATTTGTGTCCCAAATTATGTACCTTGTCCATACAAGATGAAAGTGTTCTAAAATGACATCCTACACCCCTGCTATCATTCTTGAATCATGGAGTTGTTTGAGATAGTGAGATCATGGACTTTGGTAGTTTATCTCTATAGTTTTCTCTTTCATTTCTTATGATCAAAATATCATTATTTATTGTCATAGTATAGTTATCTCAATTTCTTCTTCTCACATTTTAGTTTATTTTAAATATTTTATTATTTAGTTGGCATAATCCCCTAGCTCACCAAAGCACTAGTTGAAGTGAAGTGGCACAAGGGGTAATTCATCCCTTGAGATTTTAATTAGTCTCGAGGTCGGTGAATTTTCCATTTTCCATAATAAGGTCAATCTCTAGGGATATGGTTGTAGCCTCTAAAGGTAACTTGAGAGGGAGTACAAATAACCAGGCTAAAGGGATCACCCTACTATGAGGGGGTTAAGTTTTCCTTTTCAATAGGAATCAAAGTGTTGTCTATTAAGGAGAACTCTAAGCTTATAATTGATACCATTAAAGGCTTGCTAAATTTGATTGGTCTATTGATGGGATTATTGGGAACATTCATAAACTCCTCATAGATCTTGATACTTTTGAAATTAATAACACCTATAGGGAAGGTAATAGAGTGGCCAATGCTTTGGCTACTCTAGAACTAGAAATTAAAGGCCTGATATGTTGTCAAAAAAATATTATCTTCCATCTCATGAGAAAATAATCCTTAGAGAGATCCTAATAGCCAACATACAAAATGAAGCATGAAAGGAGTGAATGGAAAGTTTGGACCCTACTCCACATTACCTTGTTGTAGAGATGGATGGATAATGGTTATAATTTTAAAAGCTCCTAGTAGGGGAAAATTTAGTTTTAAAATGATTTGAATGGAAAGGTAGTGAGCTGGTAGGTGGGGAAAATGATGTGGACCTGCTAGAGGGATTGAGAGCTGAAAAAACTTATCAAAATGCTAAATATTTCACATGGAAAATGTTGGACTACAAGGGCCATGTGAAAATTGTGGAGGATTATATAATAATGTGATGAAATCATTTTGATATGAAGCATTATTTTAGAGGGAAACTTATTAAAGTTTTTATTGGTAAACATATTGTTAAGTAAATTAGGATCGCTGCAAATGTAATAGCACTGCTTGTGATGTATGTGTTTTTCAAATTCAATAATCTCTCTTTCATTTATATTGACAATGAGGCTAGGAGAGACATGTCCCTTCATGGGACATGACTATTCATTATTATGAGATTAATATAATGACAATTGATTATGTATATGTATATATATAATATCTTTGAATCATTATTATATTAATTTCTCCTAATAGTATTTTGGATATATATATATATACCTTAAATAGTTTATTCTTATAGTATTTATCCTACAAAAGCTACAAAACATCAACACTCCCTCTTAGCTAGGGAGGATAAACACGTGATGTAATATTACCTCAACTTAATATCCAGAATGTCATGTTTAAGAATATCCTTGATCAAAAGATATTCACCATTAGATATCATCTCATGGTATTAGAAGTAATGGCCTCAAAATATCAAATTGCATGATATTCACCAAGTACTCTGAGTAATGACCTCGGAATATCAAGTCACATGATATTCACCAAATACTCAAAATGTTCATAAGGTATGTGCACATGTATCCTCAATAATACTTACCATAGGAACATTATATTCATGGTCTGTTTAAAGAAATTAATCCACCATGCAAGATATTCATGGTTTATTTAAGGAAATTAGTCCACCATGTAAGATATATCTATCATAATCTACATAGACATCATAATATATCCATCATAATAGAAGATTAACAAATATAAGTGATAATCATTTTGAAGTCGTCACTTCCCCATGATGTACACAAGGGGAAGGCCCATTAAAAACATGGATTCACACACATGACATCCACTATGCCTCAACGCAGAGGGTGGAAACAAGGGATTTCACCTCGAACTTCTCTCATAGAGAAGAACTCATTAAGAAGATATCAATCTGTTGATCTTTTCATCCAAGTTTGCTTATGATAAACTATCAGAATCCCTCAGAATCTAATATCAATATTTTGAGATCTTCATACAAAGTTACCTCTGATGTGTCAGACTCCCTCTAATTCAGTATGATCAAGATACTCAAAATTCAACTGAAACATATCCTCTATCTACTCCACTTCATCAAGAACAATGTGACCCGACCTTCTAGCTTCTTAGGAGAAAACTCCACTCAATTCTTTATTTTATCCCTAATAAATCTTAACAATATTCTTCAATGAATGATGTAGTAAACCAAGGTGAACTTATCTTGATGTTGATTTCATGTTGATATTTTGATTTAGCATACCAACCACATTGCAAATTGGAATACGAAGGAGAAGTAATATTTGTTTGTTAATGTCCAATCAATAAGGAGGGAATCTAGTTGTATTTTATGATATAGAAGACCTAAGAGATAGCCAAATTCTAGTCATTTCTGACTGATTGATTATCATTCTCTTTATATATCCAACCATATCAAATGGTTACATAGGAAGAGATATGTATTTACATAAGATGTGTCTTATGTCTCAAAATTTTATACCTTTTGGTAACATATCTCACCAATATTAGTTATCAATTTCTTAATATCATTTTCCTTCAACTGGTACCGATATTCCTAAACTCTCCTTGACGTGAGGATGGGAGATGATCAGAGAGAACTCGACAATATCTCTAAAATACTCAGATATTGAGCTCATGGATTTCACATTTACTCTGCCTATGACAGTGCTGACTGTGATGCTTCTTTTTCATTTATTGTCCTTGATAATCCCGTTATCTCCAAATTATTTCTTGATCGCTGACGAGGACACAAATTTGTATTTTTCTTTTATAGTCACCGTGGTCTATTTTGATGCATCCAATACTTTGAATACTTATTATTTTTCTTCCTGCCGACCATATTTTTCTTCCCTTTATAATATATTCCCTGCTTCGTATTCTCACTATTATCTGCACAAATCTCCTTGCTGACTTTGTTAACTTATATTGTTGAGTCAATCTCTTTCTAAATTAGGTTTTGAATATTCAAAGATTGACATTTTTTTCTCCTTTGTATGAATTATTCTTTTTATCATTTCTATTCTTTCTCACATTTACAGTTTGGCGCTGATATCATGTTAAGTTTTAGGATCGTTGTAAATGTAATAGCACTGCTTGTGATGTATGTGTTTTTCAAATGAAGCAATCTCTCTTTCATTTATATTGACAATGAGACTAGGAGAGACATGTCCCTTCATGGGACATGACTATTCATTATTATGAAATTAATATAATGACAATTTATTATGTATATATATATATAATATCTTTGAATTATTATTATATTAATTTCTCCTAATAGTATTTTAGATATACATCTATATATATATTATATCTCACATAATATTCATTATTATATTAATTTCTCCTAATAGTATTTTAGATTTACATCTATATATATTAAATCTCACATTATATATATATATATATATATATATATATATATATATATATATATATATATATATATATATATATATATATATATATATATATATATTTATTTATTTTGAATAGTTTAGTCTCATAGTAGTTATCCAATAGAAGCTACAAAACATCAACACATATCACACACAAGGGAAACCTTACCCAAAATTCTATTGTGTACTATGATGAATTTTCCACATGATTAAAAATTAGTGAGATTGCCAAGACAGAATCATGCAATTCTTTGCATGCACATCCCTCATTCCCATTTTAAGTTCTAGTTTTTTACTATTGTTTTTGTTAAATACATGGAAAATAGTAAGGAAAAAAATAGAGTGGGGTTCTCTATAATTATAGTTTCTATCATTATTAATATGGGCGGGGACCATATTTGAATATACTAAAGCACACATGAGGAGATCAAAGAAGATGCTAGTGTGAGGCATGTATTTACTTGGAAGCAAGGATTTCCTAGTTCATTGAGTGCTTAAATAGGTATGACCAAGGCCTTTCAATGCAATTTATAATTCATGGGAAGATAAAAGGGTTACAGTGGTTAATATTTCCTTTAAATTTAGTGAAGAGGTTATTTCCAAAGCTCAAAGACTGACAACAAGAGGATAAAAATGGAAGACGACAAGTAGAATGATAAATAATTAAAGTCTCAACCATTTTCTTTGGGAAAGTGAAAGTCCTATCAAATTATACAATGATTTTGATATAGAAGAGTTGTTTCATCCATGGAACTAGACATGCCTAATAATAATTAATTTATTCATATTAGAGGGGATATTTAAGGTATATTATTTCTTTAACATGTTTCGATTAAACTACTCTCATAATCACAGTCTCATATTATTTCTAATTTTTTTAATTAATTCCTTGGAAAGTTCTATTAGAGACGTTGTATATGTTGCTAAGAACCAAGGGAAAAACCTATCCCTTTTTATTAGGGCTTAATTTGTAGGCTATACAGGTTTCATTTTGCCTTGTTCCCCCCTAGGCTGATTTTTGTAAAGAAAACCCTTAGGTCGGCCTCCCCCTCTGCCTACCAAATTTATTGACACCCTAGGACCTAGCAAGAAGAAATGCATTTTCTACCTAGGTGCCAAAAAAATTACCCCCTACCTTGGTACACTGGAAAACCCCACCCCCACTGTGGTCTTTGTTGGCCTATGTGACCTTAAAATCATTGCCACTACCTCCAAAATCACTAACAAGAGGAAAAGTTAAAATTCTCTCCCCACTAGGCAATAAGCCCAAGATAATTAAAGAGGTCACTAGTGAAGAAGAGGATGATGATGGAGACAGAGAAAACAAAAATTGGAGTAATCTAAGATGCTCTAATAGATTATCAAGTCAATTAGTTGGTAAAGTTAAAATGAAACAACTGGTTGACTATGATTCAAAGGAGGAAGATGTAGAGGGGAGTAAAAGAGTTGCAAAGGAAGAAGGAAAATCAAGTGTGTAGACCTCAATCTACTTGAGAAGGAGGAAACAAAGAAGAGAAATGATGAGGGTACTTGTATATAATGTAAAATTAGTTCTAGAGAACTAGAAACATTGAAAAATAAGGCCTTTGAGATGGAGAAGAAGTTGATCAACATCTCCAAATTTAGTCTATGTGTTATGAATAGTTCTACAATGTCACTCTGTCTCATGCAAAAGGTCACAAAAAAGAAAGTAGAGAAAGAGATAAATTATAAGGAACTCCTCAAGTTCTTGACAAAAGATTCGAGTCATGTGCTCCATTATAATTTGGATGCTTTTGTTGGATGTGGGATTTTTTGTTGGTTGTTTAATATGCTTATGTTTAAAATTGTTAAGGTTGTTATTTACTTTTAGGGGTTTACTACTAAGACTTTATTGGGGTTTGGTATTATACTAGACTATGATTCCAATGCTAAGACTTTATTTGGTTTTAATATTAAACTTGACTGTGGTTCTAGTGCTAAGACTTTAGTAGCTTATAGTTTATATTGATGGACTATGTTACATTTTTTGATGTTAGTATGTTGTTAAAGTGCTATTAATATTGTGCTTTTAATGTTTTCCATCTTTGAATTGTTTGTTTTAAAGGGACAACACCTTGGTTTTGCTGCTATTAATATCAAATCATTCAAATTAACGGATAATTGATCATGAATTACCAAAGGCTTAAGCTAATATACTTTATTTACTTTATTTAGGATCTCTTTATTCAATAAAAAATTATTATCAAATTGTCCATACTAAAGTCTTTATGAACGGATGCAATATTAAATTTCATTAAAATAAATCTTTCATGTGCTTCAATTGTTATAATAGAGGGGGTGATTTGTAAAAGATAAATATTGTAACTCAATTTAATGCTCCCTCTTTCCTTTGTGATTCCCATGATATTGATAATGACTTGCTTGGTACTAATTTTTGTTTATGCTTCTAAATATTTAGATCTATGTTTGTCCTCAAGATGTTTGCCTCTATTTTACTTATAATTTCTTATAGTCTTAGTTGAATAGATTGTATTAATATATATTATTTTATGATTATTAGATACACTAGTTAAAACAAGATATATATTTGTTCAAATTTTTTTTTATTATCAAATTGTCCATACTAAACTCTTTATTAGGAATACATTATTAATATTATAACTCAATGTAAAGCTCCCTCTTTTTTTTGTGATTCCCATGATATTGATAATGGCTTGCTTTGTACTCATTTTTGTCTATGCTTCAAATAGTTAGATCTATGTTTGTTCTCAAGATGGTTGCCTCTATTTTACTTTTAATTTCTTATAGTCTTGGTTGAATAAATCATATTTATATATATTATTTTATGATTATTAGACACCTTAGTTAATATAATACATTTCAAGTCGAGTGTTTATATTATGACAACTAGATCAATTATTCACAATAATTTATTAAAAAAATTATAATATCAATAAATAAATTTATCAAACAAATATTAATATTTCCATAAAGAATTTTGCAAAAAAAAAAAAAAAATTTCCATAAAAAATAAGCTAATGAAAATAATTAAAATATAGATAAAATGTAATTCTTATTTATAATTCAGTGACAAAACTATCTATCAATGTAATACTATGCTTTACTTCATAAAAGAAACTAACTTGTGTCAATAAAAAAAATCAAAATTAAGATTTAGTAAAATATATTTTCTTTTGAATACAACTAAAATCTTAATATTGATATTTAACTATTTTTTATATCTAAAAAAGTCAATAATATAATCTAATATACAAACAAGACACTGATCCTCATTATAAATATTAAATCTTAAAATGTAATACTCTCCCAATTTATTATTTAACTATTATATCTTGTTGAGTAATTTGATCCTCAGTATAGATATTAAATCTCAAAATATAATATTCTCCCAATTTATTATTTGACTATCATATCATGTTGAATAATAATATGTAAAAATTTACAATCTAATCCATGGACTTTGTAGATGATGAAAATGGGGAACTTTAGTACAACTTACAACCTAAGGTATTCAAAACAAAAATGAGGGAATTTCTTCATAAGGGAAAAAGACACAAAGCTACAACTTTTTATCACAGCCATTCTTTTCATCCCCATAATACATTAGAACTTTATTTTGTAGCTTTTCAACCATTATGGACCCACAAAATTCAATTTGATTTTGTATGGTACACTTTTACTTGTCAATTTATAGGTTGAGTGGTATATCAATAGGTTAGCCTATTTTCAAAGAGAAACTATGATGATGGAATCTTTTTCAATAATAATTTTTGAAGGTTTTTTTAGATCCAGTCAAAAGAAATAAAAGTTGTGGATCATATATAAAAGAAAATATTTTTTAAAACTATATTTGAAATATTGATAATAGTTTAAACATATAAAAGATGTGTTATAAATTTTATAGAAAATGGAATAAGTAGATGATAAAGATATTTAAAGATATGTATATGTGATGTTTTTTAAACAATTGTATTATAATATAGAAGGTAGTGTAATGGTAAAAATTATATATTTGATTTAATTTAAATTTATTTTAATTTTTTAATCTTTATTTAGTAACAATTATATAAGAATAGACATATAATATAAGTTTTACTTGTTCTTATCTACACTTAATCTTGGGCATTTGTCATGATCTTTAATGTACATGTTTCTTTTACTTGATCACATTACTATTCATAGAAATGAATCTTTAACTTTTAAAAGTTAAATACAAATTTGAGTTCAACTTTACCTCTCTTTATGATCTTTGTGTGTCAAAAGGAGGAGTGTTTGATTTGACCCTTGATGTTTTATTTGAAGGGTTGGTCATAGTTCATTTTAGATCATTTGATTATCATCACTTATATTGAACCTAGGCCTTAGGAAATTTATACAACGTAGCAAACCAAAAGATATCGTACTTCAAACCTTCCTAATAATTTTATGATTATGATTCTTGTTCATCCATTTGACCCATATAGGGAATTACCTAAATAATGCAAATTGTATTTTACTTTTTATAGAGATAATGGACACTAAACTATAGCTTATATGGCATTCAAGCATAAAATCTAAGATCTCATAGACAATAATGTGATTCATGTTGATGGAGTGATTGATGGACAAATAATTTAGCCACCAAATTTTTTTAAAAAAATATATACTATCCTTTTCCATATAAAGCATAATCTTGCAATATTGTGTTTAGATATATGTCCAAGCATCCCTTTAATTATTTGATACATATAAGTATGGGTAGAGACTTTATGGTTATACAACATGTTAGCTCCTATTCCCATAGTTGCATATATGCAAGTATGGCTATACAACATGTTGGTTCATCTCCTTATGTACCTCTAGTTATTTCATTTTGTGAGGAGAAGATATTCAATAATACATTTATCTTGGCCCAATTTATGTTTGTTAGGTTTTCTAAATAACTATCAATAAGAGGGAATCCTCATTTCCTAACCTACTAGTATAATATATGAATAGATTGAGTTTATAAGAATACATGGTGAAAAGGGAGAAAAGGAAAAGGGGTTGATTACTCCTCCTTTTCAAACTTGCACACTCAAAAGGAAGATGTCCTAATAGGCTCAAGTGAGAACCTAAGCATTGGATGGAGTAGTGATCTTTTGCTAAATATGTAATTTGAAAATGGAAAAGAGGAAATATGTAATGTAGATGACAAAATAGATGAATAGAGACAAAACTAGAAATAACAGATTGATAACTAACTGTCGAAAACTAGAAATAAGTTGAATCAAGGTCAGAACTATTGTACTGACGTATGATTTTAGTTTGGGCTGAAGTTGTAGGGTACAAAACATTTCAGACATTTTGTGGATCATATATAAAAGAAAATATTTTTTTAAACTATATTTGAAATATTGATAATAGTTTAAACATATTAAAGATGTGTTATAAATTTTATAGAAAATGGAATAAGTAGATGATAAAGATATTTAAAGATATGTATATGTGATGTTTTTTAAACAATTATATTATAATATAGAAGGTAGTGTAATGGTAAAAATTATATATTTGGTTTAATTTAAATTTATTTTAATTTTTTAATCTTTATTTAGTAACAATTATATAAGAATAGACATATAATATAAGTTTTACTTGTTCTTATCTACACTTAATCTTGGGCATTTGTCATGATCTTTAATTTACATGTTTCTTTTACTTGATCACATTACTATTCGTAGAAATGAATCTTTAACTTTTAAAAGTTAAATACAAATTTGAGTCCAACTTTACCTCTCTTTATGATCTTTGTGTGTCAAAAGGAGGAGTGTTTGATTTGACCCTTGATGTTGTATTTGAAGGGTTGGTCATAGTTCATTTTAGATCATTTGATTATCATGACTTATATTAAACCTAGGCCTTAGGAAATTTATACAGCTTAGCAAACCAAAAGATATCCTACTTCAAACCTTCCTAATAATTTTATGATTATGATTCTTGTTCATCCATTTGACCCATATAGAGAATTACCTAAATAATGCAAATTGTATTTTACTTTTTATAGAGATAATGGACACTAAACTATAGCTTATATGGCATTCAAGCATAAAATCTAAGATCTCATAGACAATAATGTGATTCATGTTGATGGAGTGATTGATGGACAAATAATTTAGCCACCAAAACAAATTTTTTAAATATATACTATCCTTTTCCATATAAAGCATAATCTTGCAATATTGTGTTTCGATATATGTCCAAGCATCCCTTTAATTCTTTGATACATATACATATGGGTAGAGACTTTATGGTTATACAACATGTTAGCTCCTATTCCCATAGTTGCATATATGCAAGTATGGCTATACAACATGTTGGTTCATCTCCTTATGTACCTCTAGTTATTTCATTTTGTGAGGAGAAGATATTCAATAATAAATTTATCTTGGCCCAATTTATGTTTGTTAGGTTTTCTAAATAACTATCAATAAGAGGGAATCCTCATTTCCTAACCTACTAGTATAATATATGAATACATTGAATTTATAAGTATACATGGTGAAAAGGGAGAAAAGGAAAAGGGGTTGATTACTCCTCCTTTTCAAACTTGCACACTCAAAAGGAAGATGTCCTAATAGGCTCAAGTGAGAACCTAAGCATTGGATGGAGTAGTGATCTTTTGCTAAATATGTAATTTGAAAATGGAAAAGAGGAAATATGTAATGTAGATGACAAAATAGATGAATAGAGACAAAACTAGAAATAACAGATTGATAACTAACTGTCGAAAACTAGAAATAAGTTGAATCAAGATCAGAACTATTGTACTGACCTATGATTTCAATTTGGGCTGAAGTTGTAGGGTATAGAACATTTTAGACATTTTGTACCTAGTACTTTTGATTGAAATACTTTCATGGATCCTCTAACTATTTTTTATCTACCCGTAAAAATTATAACAACTTCATAACTTGTTTCTAAATAGAGAAAAATGGTAAAAAGGTTGGGTACAAGGGGTGTGCTTGAGTCAACCCCTTATTTGGGATCAACCTTTAAAATGAAAGGAAAATGCATAAAGGAAAGTATGTAAAAAAGGTAAATGTTTGATTCACCTTACATAAAACCCCCATGGATAGATGTAGTAATCTCCCATACCCATGAATATATTTGAATGTGTTTAGAACCAAGGAGTTAACCTTGAAATGTAGAATAGGAATCAAGTATTCCCTCACAAATTCATGGATCTATGAATGCCACTCCTAGATATTCAATGTAGATATGCTTAACAATCACTTGCAATGAAGAAGAGTTGAATGTGGATGGAATGAAGGATCGTATTGCTTGGTTAATAATTCCTCTACTTGTCCATCATGTGAGATAAACTTTCTTCAATGGAGAAGATTGTCTTCAAATTAATTTTAATGAATTGGAGAAACTAGATCTTGGATGCTTGCCTTCAAATCTTGAATCCAATTTCTCAATTGCTCTTGATTGTTTGAATGCTTCTTGATCATGAATTTTTGTGAATAGTAATGGATATAAAAATAAGGAGAGATAGCATGTTTATATATTTCATCCATTATTTTAGGATTCAAAAATAATCCAAGTCAACCACTGGATCTAATTTCCAACTTACACCCTGAAATAGGGCTCCAAGCCAAATTTGAGCCAAAATGTGAGGGAATAAAATGTTTGAAATGTTTTGTTCCTAGAAGAAAAATATTTGAGATATTTTGTTCCTAGTTATAGAATATTTGAAATGTTGTGTTCCTATGTATAGAATGTTTGAAACGTTCTATTCCTAGGTACACAATGTTTCAAATGTTTTGTACCAATGAGATTTAACCCAAATTTGAACTAGGTGTCAGGATGGTGGAAAAGATGCGGGAAAAGAAGAATCAAGTTGCTAAGATCAAGTATAATAGGCATTAGATCTTCAAATCACCAAAATTGGGACTAATAGAGCATTTTTTATGGATGCTAACTTTTTAGGATGGTATATTTAGCCCCCACTTTAGCAGGAGTATGAGACAAACTTATGCTCATGGTAAATTAGGTCAGTGCCTAAGAATGATCTTATCAAGGTCAAGGAGATAAATAAATATCAAGCCCCTGAGTGCCTTAAGTCCTCATCAAATCCAAAATCAACATGAGAGAGAGAGAGAGAGAAGTGCATCCACTATCCTAGTAAGGTATTTTCTTACTATGGACCATGCAAAGGGAAAGCGTCATTGAAAAAGATGGCATTGATAGTCTAGTAAGCTATGTTATGCTAGTCAATCTATCAAAACAAAGGGATCAGTCCTTAAGGAAAGCATTGTCTTCATTAAAGGATCCTAAAAAGAAGATCAGTCCTAAGGAAAGCATTGTCTCCAAAGGGATATAGAAAATGAGGATCAATCCTTAAGGAAAGAATTGTCTCCATTAAGGGATCCATTGTATAATGGGCATGGGTGTGATAAGATGAACATATAGAAAATATGGTTTCCTTAGCCATTTTCATAAGAGATATTGCATTGAATATTTGTGTGTATATAAAATGTGAAATAAGGAATGAAGTGTATGCCCCCATGTTAAAGTTACTACAAATGCCTTAATGAGAGAATAGCTTTTGTGGGGCATACATACACCCATAAGAGATATTTCCACTATGAGATGTGGTGCAAGGCACCCTGCTGAAGACATGAAGAGAGGGTCACATGGATGAATCATGAAGATTTAATGATATAAAAGATCAATATATTTGGATGTAATATGGCTTGAAGCCAATTTTATGTATTTGATGTAATAAGCCTAAATATATAAAGGAGTGACAATGTTGAATTGATGTAATAGGAGTTAAATGGCATAGGGGTTAAGGATGTAACCTTCGGGTCACTTGGTTGATCCAAGAATGAATGTAAGGGGTAAGGACCTATATGGTCATCTAGGTTTATAATATGGCCATTAATACCATTAAAATATGTAAATGCACTCAAAAGTGCAAAGATACCAAAAGAAGATGTAAAATTACATTTTAATGCAATTATGGCCTATAAGGCTCATATGAGGGTTAGAATGTTAGTGGGGTTTGCAAAGGTTGCTTTAAACCTTTTAAAATTCATTAGAGGGGGCTTTAGACTTATGTTGTTGATTTAACAACATTGGTTGTCAACTTGACAATAGATTTTAATCTTACTTTGGTTATGACATTCGGTTTAAGACTGTTATGAAACAGTTTGACTGTTAATTATGGGAACAGTCAGGTTTATGGGTGTACTAGAGTCTATTTATGTTGAGATCCATGTGAGTGGATAGGGGTGATGTAGATTTGGGCATGTAATAAAGAAGTATTGTAATGATTTCAATCAATAAACAATAATTTCTTTGCATATATTACACTATTCTATGGGTACAATTAGGAGGCTGGTGAATTCAAATGATTGAATAAATGTGACTTTGATTTGGAAATGATGTAGGAACGGTGCCTTGTTTTTTTTTAACATATTTATGAAATTATTTTAGTGTTTTTTATTATTATTAAGCTAGGGAATTGACTGGTATTTGGACTGTGACTGGTTCTTGGGTTGCAATCAACATTTGGGATTGAAGTCTCCTTAGAAGGATTGACTCTCCCACCCCTGTGACAAATGTAATTGGTGGGAGGGCTCAAATATGTATTAGATCCTTGTATTTTAGTTTTTGTATGCAGGGATATGAAGTAGAGTGTTGGGAAGAACACTAAATGAAGGAGATTATTGTGTGAAGAGTGCCATATTTTGGCACTAATCACTAGGAGGTTGAATGCCTTTAAGAATAGATGCATTTGATAATGGATTGTGAATGTTGGACTCCATAATGGTGTTTTGGATCCATTGATTTTCTTTGGAGAAGGTTGCAAATGTTATTTTGAACAAACCCTAGTTGTGTGACCCTAGAAACAAGGGTTTGGTGGCTAGAAGAATGGGTATATGGTGAATCCTTAAAAACTTGAAAATATTTTTTTTTTAACCTTATGAAGGATTTTTTCTTGATTTGGAGTCAAGGGAGTGAATACATTTATAAGTTGATTTGTTAGTGGGATGGAATTAGGTCTAGTTGGTGGCTACTAGGTTATTGGATCTATTATATGGTTCAAAGGAGTGTAGCTTTGGGTTTGGATAAGATTTAGAGAATCCAAAAGGGTATCTAAAAAGGTAAAGATTTTCTTGAGTTGTTTGGAGAATTCTGAAGTAAAGGGTAGATTTGTGACTAGTGAGGGCTACTAGCCTAAAGGGCTATTGGAGTGGTTTGTGTGCAAGAACTATTGACCAAACTTAGAGGACTAGTGGAACATGGCATATTGATCATGTTAATTTATTCTATGGATTTAGAAGAAGGATAGAGGTCTCATTTGGAGATTTGACATATTGGAGGCTCTAGGTGCATTGGGAGAAGCCTAGATAGTGGATCCTTGTGAAGGATGTTTGATGTGAGAAGTTTTCTCACTTGTTGACTGATTGAGCACTCATCTCAATTAGGGTATGGGATAAAAGATTCTTACACACTACCTCTACAATAGGTGGTATCAGAGCCTAGAAGATTCCTTTGGGAGAGAGTTGGAGGAGATAATCTGAGATTTTGAAAACCTAGAATCCTTTGTTGAACCCTTAGAGATGAATTATCCTTTGAGAGTGTTCTAGGGTAGTGATTCTAAGTTGAATGGATCTTATATTTTAGAGGAGGTCAAAGATTTATGATTGAAGGATAGAGAGTTTCAAGCCATCATGAATGAAGATTTGGGTAAAAAAGACACCCATGGGTATTCACAATTCAAAACACAATGAAAATGTAAGAGTAAGGTTTACAGAATGGTCATTTCTAGTGGTTCATTTTTTCAATTTTGTTTTAGTTGAGATGGTTGAAAAGTTGAGTCTAAAACAAATAGCACATAGCAGGCCTTACAAGGTATAGGGGTTAAATGTTGGAAACCAAGTTGAAGTGACAAAGCAAGCATATGTTCACTTTAGTATTGGACCATATAAGGATGTTGTCTTGTGTGATATTATTTTGTTAGTAGGATGCCATTTGATCCTTGGAAGGACATGGAAAGTAGAGAAACATACCCTATATAATGGAGCACTGAACAACTATACCTCCATATATGGTGGAAAGAAAGTGGTATTGAAATCCTTGAAGGAAGATGAAGCATCATGGAAGATTCCAACAAGTTTCTTGTTTGAGAAGATTTGGTTCCTAAGACAAAGGGAACAAGAAGATGATAATGTGGAAGGTAGGGTAGAAGTCAATGCTTTGGAGCAGCAAGCCTATGATGGGGCACAAAGAGATGTGGATCAAATTAAGATCCTAGAGGAGAGAGTAGATGGTGTGAATGGTTCATGTGAAGGACCAGAAGAACAAGTAGAGAGGCATGTGAAGATAAACAAAGAAGAGTCACAGTATGAGGAAACTCATGAAGATGATAGGATAGAGGAGAAGATGGTGATGTGTGGGCCTTGAAAAGAAAGGGCTCATGAAGTTGAGATGACATGGATTGAGAAGGAAGTTATAGAAGTTGTTGATGTAGTTGTGGAGTATATGGATGAAGGAATCCAAGTTGGGATAGTCAATTTTCCGTTGAAGGTTACTTTTGATAAGAAGGAAGACATGGCTATGAATGAAGCCATTGATGAAGTATTTGCATGCCAAGGAGGATGGCATTGGGATAATGAGTTGCAAGAGGTCTCAGAGATAATAGGGGCCTTAGAGAGTGAAGAGTAAAATCTCTTGAAGATAGAGTTGAAGAAAGAAGCCACAAGTTAGCATAAGGAGATGAAGAAGAAGGTTGTGTGGCCTATCAAAAGGATTATTGTAGAGAAGAAACTACTACAGAGAGAACTCACTGAGAGGGTTCAAATATTTGATGATGAGGAGACTGCACAAGTTGCTAAGAGTTGCAAAGAAACTAGTGCTCAAAGAATTGTAGATAAGATGGATTTATGGGATGAATTAGATGTTATCTCTATTGAGCATTAAAGGTTGTCATTAGTATCAAAGGTTATCAAAGGTATCAGTCGGTTACTTAAATTAAGCTAGTCGGAAACTAGAAGAAAAATAGACCAGTCGGTAATCATATACTCTGAGCATCAGATAGTTTACCAAGCACTAGCAGACACCAACACCGAGCGATAGTAAACATCGAGCACCAGTATACACTGAGCAATTTATATAGTGTTTACCAATGCTCATAGGAAATTGCATAGTAGTCGGGTGTAGGAAATATAGATGGAGTAACTGAGAGGAGGGGGGGGGGGGGTGAATCAGTTAACCACAAAAATATTACCACAGATCCCTTAGATGTCTTATTAATTCATTTACTATTGTCACTCGGTAAACATACAGAGAAATGCTAAAAACTTAGTTATTGCAGTGAGTATTAATTATAACTATTCTTAAGTATTCATCAGTGATTAACATGCATGCATAAAGAAAATAACATGAACACAAGAGACACCAGATTTAATGTGGAAACCCAATATGGGAAAAACCACCAATGTAACTAGTTACTATTTTTCACTCTTCTGAAGTGAGCCCTCTTAGGAGCCAACTCGGTTAAAGGTTACAAAACACACTATTAGGTGTGACCTTGTTAGAGGATTGTTAGGAGTGGCCTTGTAAGAGGTCTTTGAAACAATTCAATATAACTGTCACCTTGTTAGAGGATTTACAAAATGGTTGTTAAACCAACTCTGTTAAGAGATTTTGAAATCACTGCTACAATGGTAAGAAAGTAACAATGAAATGACCTAAATAATGATGCAACTGAATTGCTGATTACAGATCTCTATTCTGCTTCACTAGATCCTTCCTGATCAAATATATCTCTACTACTCCTCAAGGATATCTAACCATCCTTCAAAATTTTCTCATACTTTCCTTCAAAATGATTTGCATGTTCGCTCATCCACACACTCTTCCTCCTTCACACTAGTCCACAATTTCACTCTCTTTTTCACTTGCACACTCTTTTAATTCACAACTTGACCTTCTATATATACCATTCAGATTATCCATTCACATTGTCAAGTTGGCACTAATAATCATTACAAACATTAACACTCATTACAACAGTCGGCTTGAATAAACAAACTTTATTCCTTAATTTAACAAAATTCTTTACTGGGCTGACCTTGCTCAGTAAACACTAATCAGAAAAGAATTCCTTTGATGACCAAGTGATCTTGGTTACCACTAAAAATTTTGCAACATCCTTTGAAGACCAAGAGATCTTGGTAAACACAGAAAACTGCCTTGCTGACCGACTGAGCTCGGTAGACACTAGGAATTGCTTAGTTGATTGACTGAGCTCAGTAGACACTAGGAACTTCTTTGCTGACCGACTGAGCATGATAAGTGATATGACATTTATGTGACATCAAAGAAAACACACAATTAATCCAACAATCTCCTTCAAACAATTGTATCCAACAATCTCCCTCTTTGGCATTGATGGCAACACAACATGTCATAGCACAATAAAATTTCATAGAAAACATAGAGTAAGGAACATATCCTTAGCTTCATTCTGATTCTCATCTATGAGAACTCCCTCTGTCAGCAAACTTCTCTTTCTGACTGAAAAACTCTCCTTCTTAACTTCATAAAGTCTCCAAGAAAACTCTCCCTCTTAGAAATCTTAAGAAATTTCTTGAAATATGACAGCAAACTCTCCCTCTTTGACAACACATGCCAAAGACAACACATACCAGGTGAATAGAAATGTACCTTGAGTACTGATTCATATGCAATGATTCCTTGACTAAGCTGCATCAACTGATTGATCTTCAATATGCTCTGGTTGATGCATCACTAAAACTTTATTTAGTGAGCCTCGGATAGGGGAATGACCCCTAACTTACCTCTTAGATACAAGAATGCATCCTTAGGTAGTGGCTTGGTGAATATATCTACAATCTATTCTTTTGTATGAATATATTCCAATTTGATTTCCTTGTCCTACACCAATTCTTTGACAAAGTGATATTTTATAGCAATGTGCTTGGTTTTGGAATGCATTACTGGATTCTTTGAAATATTTATTGCACTTGTATTATCACAAAATATAACAACTGGTTCTTTGATCTCAACCTTCATGCCTTCCAATAACTGTTTAAACCAAATGATATTAGAGTAGTTTATTGTTGCAGCAACATATTCTACTTCTGCTTTGGATTGGGATGTGCAATTTTGCTTTTTACTGGTCCAAGATACCAACCTCTTGCCAAGAAAGAATGCTCCACCACTTGTACTCTTTCTGTCATCAATGTTTCCTGCCCAATCAGCATCAGTAAACACTTTTAAGTCCAGATTGCCTCCAAATTTATACCACAAGCCATAATCTTTAGTTCCTTTCAAGTATCTCAAGATTCTTTTGATTGCCATCATATGATTTTCTCTGGGTTTTGCTGAGAATCTTACTACTATACCAACTGCTAAGGCAATATCAAGCCTTGTATGAACTACATATTGTAATTTTCCAATTATTGATCTGTATAAGGTCTGATCTACTTCTTTTGAATCATCATCTTTGGTAAGCTTTAGTCCAGTACACATGGGGGTACCAATTGGATTTGCATCTTCCATACCAAACTTCTTAAGTATTTCCTTGATATATTTAGACTGAGTAATGTAGATACCGTTCTTGGTTTGCTAAATTTGAAGACCAACAAAGAACTTTATTTGACCAAACATAGACATTTCAAATTCTTTGTTCATTTGCTTTGAAAATTCTTTGCATTGATCATCATTACCTATAAACATAGTATCATCCACAAATATTTCTGCTAGAACAATTTTGTTATCTGGTCCTTCCTTGATGTACAAACTACAGTTATCATTAGCTCTTTTGAAACTGTAATACCCCAAAAATGGGCTATAAGTTCATTAACCTCCTACATCAACAAATCAAACAAAATCGACATCAAAGTCCTAACCTAAGGCACATCTAACATCATCGAATCATAATTGATTATCTTAAATTCTGCATCGGGGAATATTCCTAGTAATATTCCTAATTATCTTAATTATCTTTAATTTAATGATTATTTGGCGATAAATCACATTTATCCTATAGCTTGATTAATTGAATATTTTGCATATTTAATTAATTAGATTTAATATCTTGCCACTTAATTGTTTAATTAAATTTAATTTTATCTATTATTAATTATATTATTTAAATTTTGACAATAAATCTAATATCATATAAATAATTGATTAAATTCTTATTTAATTAATTAAAGCATGTTGTCATTATTTAATAATAGAGTTTTTAATAAAAGTTTGATTAAATAGTTAATTAACCCATAAATTAATTATTTATTTTCAAAAATCAGTTAAGTTGGAAATAAATCACTTTATTATTAAATTAATTCATAATTAAAACATGCACAATCATAAAAGCAGACAACTGTCAATTATCAATTAAAGCTAAACTCTATTTTGAGTTAAAAAGTTGTTTTTGCATGATTTTGAGAATTAACTATCTTTCATGATCAGATAACTCAAAAATCAAGATGAGTTAATTTGAGTGATTTATGGATTTTCCCATGCACCTCCAAAGCCTTGGATTTCTATAAATCAAGGCTCAACTCTTCATAATTCATCTCTCAATCATCTCTCAAAATTTGCATCCAAGCATCTCATATTTTGCACAATCACGCTGGAGAATTGGAGGCTGAGAAATCAACTTGCGAATCGACATCTTTGTGAGATCAATCTTATTTTTGCATTCATATTGCATATCATTGTTAGATTAGCATAGCATATCAGTTTTTATATAGATTAATTTCATATCAGTTTTTCATTCATTCTTATTGCATAGAAAATTCAAAAAAAAAAATAGCTTAATTGCATTTATTCCATATCTAGAATTGCATTCAAATCCTTCATTTAGGTGTCGTCTAGGTCACTGATCTCGATAATAATCTGAGAACATTAATCTCACACCTTCTAGAAGGCAGTAAATCACTTGGTTAGATAGCTTTCAATTTTGCATGATTTTGATTATAGCTAACCTCTAATGTTTTACTGAGTGTTGTGTCTACAGATCAGGTACAATTTTCACACACACAGAAACCAATCTGAATAAGATAGTTGTGTAATCTTTCGTACCATGCTCTAGGGGCTTGTTTTGGACCATACAATGCTTTGTGTAACTTTCAAACCATATTCCTTTTGTCTGGATCAATAAAACCTTCGAGTTGCTCAATGTAGACTTCTTCATCAAGAATACCATTGAGAAATGCAGATTTTACATCCATCTGATATACCTTAAATCCTTTATGTGCTGCATAAGCAAGTAGAGTTCTTACACCTTCTAATCTTGCAACAGGAGCAAAAGTCTCACCATAATCTATGCCCTCTTCTTGAGAATATCCTTTACACACCAATCTAGCTTTGTTTCTTGATACTTGACCATCTTCATTCAACTTATTCCTGAATACCCATTTTGTTCCAATTACATTTTTATCTTTAGGCCTAGGTACAAGATTCCATGTTTTGTTCTTCTCTATTTGTTTTATTTGTTCATTCATAGCCTCAATCCAACTTTCATTTTCCAATGCATCTTTGACATTTCTAGGTTCAAAATCAGCAAGTAAACATGTACCTTTTAATTTACTTCTTGTCATAGTACCATCTGATTTGTTTCTAATAATCTGATCTGATGTATGATGCCTCCTGACATATTTAGCCAATACAAGTTCCTTGCCTCTTGAATGAGTTACATTGTCATCTTCTTGAATTTCATCTTCAGGTTCTGGTTGCTCAAGCTCGATAGATATTGGCTCGGTAGCTTCAGACTGAGACTCGGGACCTTGTGACTCGGTTTGAACTTCTTCTTGTGACTCGGTTTGAACTTCTTCAACTGTACTCAGTTTAAGGTATGAACTACAGTGCTAATAGCTTCCTTCCAGTATTTCATAGCAATGTTCTTTTCAATCATTAGAGTCCTTGCACAATCCATGATAGATTTGTTCCTCCTTTCAGCTATTCCATTCTGCTCAGGTGTTCTTGGGGCTGATACCTGTCTTTTGATTCCTCTTTCAACATATTTTGCAATGTTTTCATCTTCTCTCATTTTCATCTGATCAAACTGTCCTCTTAGGCTTTTTGCTTTGGCTCTCTTCACATTGTCATCACCATCATAAATTTTCTTCAACTTGTTCCACATTGCATAAGCAGTTGTGCAGTCTTTGATCTCATCAAATTCTTCATAGCTGAGAGCTGATGCAATGTCTATCATCATGGTGTTATGGTTCTTTTTCTCTGCAATGTCTTCAACAGTTAATGTGCCAGTAGGAGTTGTATATTCTTCATCAATATATTTGCATCCTGAATCACCAATGGAAGCCAGATGAAGTCTCATGAGTCCTTGCCATGTTGAAAGTTATCTCTGTTAAGCCTTGGAATTTCTCTCTTGTAAGACATCTTGATCTTTAGCTTAGGTCCTTGAAACCCTTCCTGCAAGCACCAAATGCTCTAATACTAATTGTTGGAAATATAGATGGAGTAACTAAGAGGGGGGGTGAATCAGTTAACCACAAAAATATTACTATAGATCCCTTAGATGTCTTATTAATTCATTTACTGCTATCACTCAGTAAACATACAGAGAAATGCTGAAAACTTGGTTGTTGCAATGAGTATTAATTATAACTATTTTTAAGTATTCATCGGTGATTAACATGCATGCATAAAGAAAATAACATGAACATAAGAGACACCAGATTTAACGTGGAAACCCAATATGGGAAAAACCACCAATGTAACTAGTTACTATTTTTCACTCTTCTGAAGTGAGCCCTGTTAGGAGCCAACCTGGTTAAAGGTTACAAAACACACTGTTAGGTGTGACCTTGTTAGAGGATTTAATCACCCTGTTAGGAGTGGCCTTGTAAGAGGTCTTTGAAACAATTCAATAGAACTATCACCTTGTTAGAGGATTTACAAAATGGTTGTTAAACCAACTCAGTTAAGAGATTTTGAAATCACTACTACAATGGTAAGAAAGTAACAATGAAATGACCTGAATAATGATGCAACTGAATTGTTGATTACAGATCTCTGTTCTGCTTCACTAGATCCTTCCTGATCAAATATATCTCTACTACTCCTCAAGGATATCTAACCATCCTTCAAAATTCGCTCACACTTTCCTTCAAAATGATTTGCATGTTTGCTCATCCACACACTCTTCCTCCTTCACACTTGTCCACACTTTCACTCTTTTTTTCACTTGCACACTCTTTTAATTCACAACTTGACCTTCTATATATACCATTCAGATTGTCCATTCACATTTTCAAGTTAGCACTAATAATCATTACAAACATTAACACTCATTACAACAGTCGGCTTGAATAAACAAACTTTATTCCTCAATTTAACAAAATTCTTTACTGGGCCAACCTTGCTCGGTAAACACTAATCAGAAAAGAATTCCTTTGATGACCGAGTGATCTTGGTTACCACTACAAATTCTACAACATCCTTTGAAGACTGAGAGATCTTGGTAGACATAGAAAACCACCTTGCTAACCGACTGAGCTCGATAGACACTGGGAATCGCTTAGCTGACCGACTGAGCTCGGTAGACACTGGGAACTGCTTTGCTGACTGACTGAGCATGATAAGTGATATGACATTTTTGTGACATCAAAGACAACACACAATTAATCCAAAAATCTCCTTCAGACAATTGTATCCAACAGTCAGGAATGGCACATTCTTCTATGCAAATGGTTACACCAGACGAAGAAATATATCACCAACATCAAGAATAATTTATTGTTAAGATACGATGAAGATTCTATGTAACAGTTTGATCTAGGTCATTTTTCTATACTGTAGATCTTAGGATTTTGTCTAAGATTTGTAACCTAATTTTGTTAAAGTGGCATAAAGTAGTATGCTATATAAATGTATGTTTGCATCATTTGTGATGTGAACTGATGTATGAGTTAAGGAGCACTTGAAGCACTTGCCTAACTTCAAGACTATCAGTTGATAGAGCATACCAATATATAGAGTAGATCAGATTAAGCAGAATCAGAGCAAGCTAACTGAGCAGTTCAGAGAAGAGATTCATCACAGTAAAGGTGAAATATATTCAGTACTTATTGATCTGTATTAGACAATTAAGTTGTCAATTTTAGCAGATAATTGCCTATTGCTTTCTAACAATTGTAATAGAGTTTTTGGCTAAATCTCTTAACAGAGTAGACTTGATAGTCTTATGTAAATCTCTTAACCGAGTGCACACTTCATTAGTGTTGTTAAAATCCTATAACCAGGTAGATCTAGTTGATCTAATATGTTACTCCTAACAGGGTAAGATCACCAGAAGTGATCAAAACTTGTAGCCCTAATAGGCAAACCTTTTCTATCTACAGTAGCGAAGAATTTGTGGGTGTCATCCCCACTGCAATTTTTACCTTCTAACAAGGGTTTCTACATTACCAAAATACTTGAGTTATGTGACTGTTATATTGTTGATTTCATGTTATTTACTTTCACAAGTTGAATGGATGAATGATACATGTATTAGATGCAAGTTATTTTGGAAGGTTATCACTGTTTGTTGTTGTCGATCTAAAAGGTTAATGTGTTAAAGTTTTTGTGGGCACTGATTCACCCCTCCCCTCTCAGTACCCTATCTCTCCTAATTCCAACAATTGGTATTAGGGCTCAGTTATCTTATTGGATAGTTTAACCACTGAAAGGTAAATATCTAAAGTCATGGAGAGGTATAAGTTAGAAAAGACTATTGAGAATTAGAAGATTCAGATGCAGATGTTTATTGAACAGTATAAGCAAGCCAAGGAAGCACTGAAGAAATTACTGGTTGAAAGGAAGAACCTAGCTATTCTAAAAAATGAGATCAATTATCATGAAGAATCTATTGATGAAATGTTTGATCATGTTGGATCTAGTTATGGAATTATTTATGATGGATCTAAAAGTATAATCTTTAACCGAACAAGTGAAAGCACTACAAATCAGTCAAGAATCTCAGATGGTGAGAATGGTAGAGACAATGAACAATGCTAGACAAGTTGAACAAGAAAGGAATTTGGCTATTGATGACCGAAGAAAAATGACTAAACAACTTCAAGCAAAAGAAAGTGAAATACAGAGAATCGTCGATCACCATTTTCAAGTATTTAATCAGATGATGATTGTGAATCAAGAAGTAAACTGAGTAAATGGAGAATTGTGAAGAAATCTTGAAGAAGTTGCAAGACTCAGAGAGGAAAATGAGAAACTGAGAAATGACGTGAAAACTCAACAACACAATGAAATGAAGAAATTGGCTGAGGATATTTCTACAAAGATTGATGACTTTCTGTTCAATCAAAGAAGATTTGGGAGTAAATCTAGTCTAGGCTATAGCAGCGAAGGAGAATCATCACATCAAGCTGAACAAGTCAACAATAATCAAAATCAAAGACCTAAAGTGTTGACATGTTACCACTGTGGAAAACTGGGACATACATCTAATGTGTGTAGAAGCAAAGTACAAGGTAAACCTCCTGTCACTCCTAAATTCAATGGATATTGTTATTATTGTGGTAAGTATGGACACCAAGCTTATGAGTGTAGAGCTGAATAGAATGATATTGCTAACAATACTACTATGGAGAAAATATGCTATACTTGTAATAAACATTGACACACTGCATGAGAGTGTAAGGCTAAGATGAAAAAAGTATGGAATCCTAAGCAGAAAACACAACACAAGCCTTATCAACCGAAGAGACAAGGTAACTCTTATGTTTGGGATTATAACACATGGGCTAATTGTGTTGCATGTGGTAGATATGGGCACATTGCAGTGAATTGTAACAGGAAAAGATGGGCTGGACAATCAAGAAGCTGGACAAGCACTGGAATGACATGTATGCATTGTCATAAAGTTGGTCATTTAAGCAAAGATCATAGAGACCGAGCACAAGAGGAAAATCATGTATTTGAGAGTGGAAACACTATTGCAGACATCATGAAGATAATGAACACTATGTGGAGAAAGGCATCTAATGAGAATGCTGAATTAAGTAATGCTATTGGTGAAACCTTGTCCACTGGATTGGATGACATCGATACCTCCACTTAAGGTGATATAAGTATGTATGGGACTGACATTTCAAAATGATCACATTTTACATATAGTTCCTTATATATTTTGTGCACATACCAAATCTGCATGAATGAAGATGCACTATGGTTTATATTTTTAAGCTAACAAAGTTATACAGTCGGTAAAAGTTAGACCGAGCGTTGGTTACCCATTGGTAATCACTATTCAAGGTTAATTGAATATCAGTATGAATTGAGTAAGGAAATCTTGTGTTAACCTAGTGAATAAAAGTTTACAGTTGTCACTGAGCTGACAGTTGTTATGAACCAAAAGGTAGGTCAAGCATTTAATGAATGAAAGTTTGAGTGGGAATATCAAAAAGTCTATAAATACATGAAACAGAGTTCATTTTTACTTTGTGATCTCAAAGAGCAAAGATTTCACAGAAAAGAGTTCGAGATAAAAGGATTTTCAGAACGAGTCAAGGCTACTGTAGATCAAACTGACATCACTCTTCAATGATTCCAAGTAAGTACATTTGCTATCGAATACTTTATTAACCTACTTCTTGCCGAAACCCTAAATCAATTTATGGCATCTACATCATCCACAAGCAAATCACACAGTGTTGAGGAAGAAGTAAATCTGATTGTTAGAGTGAATTTTGATGAACCTAAGTACAAACCACACCCCAAGATTGCATCACAAACGGATTTAATGGGCACTTTTTCAAGCATCCCAGATAGGTTTTTGTTAACAGAAGATGTATGGTCATTCATTCATTGCAAGATTGTAGAAGTAGGAGATTTTGAGACTATTGTGGCGTATCAACAATTGTGTGGCACCGATGGAAAATTGAAAAAAGAATATAACCAGATTGAGAAATTAGGGTTATCGTGTGCCATACACTTTCCAAAATCATTCAAAATAGACTGGATAAGGATTGTATTGAGTTGGTATCATGATGGAAAATTTTGGTTAGATAAACTAGTAGAGGTCACAAACAAAATGATTAGTAGGGTTACTGGCTATCCTACAATTGACAAGGAAAAGGCTTTCTGAAGCTCCTCCCAAGCTGATGTTGAGAAGAACACTGGAGTTGCATGGGATGGTCAAGCATTGAAGATTTCAACAATAAAAGACCCAGCAGTAAAATTTGTGGCACATGTGATCGGGTACAAAATATTTCAATCGAGTAGATTAAACAGTGTACCTTGTAGCGCAGTCAACATGGCACACAAAATTGTGAAGAAAGATCACTAGATTGATCTTGCAAAGATACTGCTAAACCAATTACATGATAACATGAAGACTATAAGGTCAAAGAAGTCAAACACATGTAAGTTTGGTTCACTCCTTGTTTGTTTATTTTTCTATCTACAGAAGTATCTCCCTAGCTTTGGTAAAGTAAATTGGACAACAAATAAACCGATAACTGTACAGATTACTGAGATGATGAACAAGCTAGGAGATAATTTGAATAAAGTTTTTGATGAGTACTTTAAAGAATTTAAGACCAAGATGAATCAAAGAAGTAGAATTCAATGAGAATTAGTTAAGAAATTTGAGATAGAGGTATGTTTTCTAGTAAACATAGATCATTCCATGACAAAAGCAGTTGAACCTAGAATAAAATGGCTAGCACCTATGGGCTATGAAATGAACTATGATTTTGGATTGAAATCTATTGAAGCACTACTAGCACTACCAAAAGACCCCAAGGCCACCAGGTTTGGAACCTATGAAGAAGCTAAGTCTAGAATCATGACAAGTTTGGCCATTAATAAAATGTCTAGGAAGGCTAAGAAGATGAAAATGTTTTTATCTGAGAAATTTGAGAAGGATGCAGACTCATCTAAGGAGTCACCGATTGAACAGGCAACCAAAGGTCAGTTAATGTTGGCTAAAAAGGCATATGACAATGAGGAAACCGAATCTGATGAAGAATAAGAAGCTACACTGGTTCCTCCTCCTGAATCTCTAAAGAAGAGGTAGTTACCAGTACAGATAGGTGCATGCACAAGGTCATCAACTGCAGCTTCACCACCATAGAAGAAGGAAGCAGAGAAGGTAATAAAATGAAAGGCTAATACACCGCCAAAGAAAAAGCTAAGCAAAATGCATTCTTAAATTTGTCTAAAAAGAGACAACATTCCAAAGGAAAAGGTATCTACATTGATGATACTATAGCAGAGAAGTCAAAGGACTCTAGTATATCAGTTACCGAGGTAATTGATATCACTGAACAAAAGGAAGACATAAATATTTCATAGGATACACTGAATCCAGTAGAGATCCAAATGAAGAAGAAAACCAATGATGATGTACTCATTGAGGACATCACAAATGGTGATCCTGATGACAAGGATGATGAGGATGTAAATATTGCACCTGCAAACACTCAAGAGCTCAAGTCACTGAATGTGCATTTACATCATTACCTAGTGAGCTTCATTACCTAGTGAGCTTCCTATACTTCCAGAAGCAGTAGAAATTCTTTCACTAGAACAACCTGATGGCTCAGAGCCCAAGCAATATAAAGATACCACAGGGGAACAAGACACCGAAACACCTACAGAGACAAATAAGTCTAAAGAGGCAACTACTACAGAAACAAAGGCACAAGATGAGCCCAAGGAAATCGAGGTGACCCCACCTGACACCATATCCAAGGCTCCCACTTTCTCAACTGACACATAGGTTACCGAGGAGTAGAGGAAGGAAGAGTGTGTGTCAACTAGGAAGAATACTCCAAAGGTAGAAGACAAGGTTCTTGTCACCATTATGAAGAAGTCACCCCTTGCACCAAAGAAGAAGAAGAAAAAGAAAGAAAAAGGGTTAGTCACTCTAGAAAAAGTTATAGTAATACCTGAGTGTGACCCGTGGACCCTTAGCCCCGAGGAATTGAGCAAATATGGGGAACTATGTACAAGAAAAGTAGCACAAGAAAAGTTGAAGCAAGAAACTAAACGCAAAGAAATATTAATGGATGTTAGGGATATCTTACAATAGGTAGTACCTAAAGTAAATATTGATGAAGATACTCCTATTATAGATCAACTTTCTATACTTACTGAGAAGATTAATGCCACGGACATTGATGCTGACAAGAGAATTGAAGAAAGGGTAGAATCCAAGATTCAAGACAAACTGGTAGAAAAAATTAGCTAAGAAGTGGCAATAAACAAGGTCAAACTATCTAAGGTAATAACCAAAATAAAATATATAACCTAGTTAATTTTTCAATTCTTACTGAAGCTATTCATTGTGGAAACCTTCACTATTGAGATCAATGAAAAGATCATAGGTCTGGAAGATGAAATCAAGACCAGTGAAAATGCAGCTATAACCGAGCCACAAGATTTTTCAAAGCACATTCATAGAGTTCAGGAACTCAGGCGGTTGATAGCAGATCTCAAGAAACAAGAAGAGCAGATCATAGATCAGGTCACATAGTTACAGACAAAACTCCTTCCATACTTGAAGATTTTTGAGAAACACATTGTCAAAGTAGAATAACTTGTTGCAACACCAAAAATTTATGTGTTGGATAACATCTTTGACATGCATGCACAAGTTGGTCTTGAGCACATTGCTCTCACCAACTTGAAAGAGGAATGGGAAAACCTCTTGGAGTCTGTGAAGAAAACCCATCATCACATTTTTGACAAGATGTGAGTATACAATTTAATTTTTTTATTTGGCATTACTATCAAAAAGGGGAAAATCAATGTATATGTCATTATGCCAAATATGTACATAGATGCTACGTATACTACATATTACTGGGAGCATGCACCGAGGGGGAGTAAATAGAAATTTTGATAATTATATATGTATATGGAGGAGATATAAGTTATATGTAGAAAATTTTGTCTATATGCATTCAAGTTTTGATACTAATGCCAAAGGGGGAGATTATTATCTCTATTGAGTAGTAAAGGTTGTCATTAGTATCAAAGGTTATCAAAGCTATCAGTTGGTTACTTAAATTGAGCTAGTCAGTAACTAGAAGCAAAAAAAACCAGTCAGTTAAGCATATACTCTGAGTATCAGATAGTTTACCAAGCACCAGAAGACACCAACACCGAGTGATAGTAAACACCGAGCACCAGTATACATAGAGTAGTTTATACAATGTTTATCGATGATCATAGGAAATGGCATAGTAGTCAGGAATGGCACATTCTTCTATGCAAATAGTTACACCAGATCAGGAAACATATCACCAAGATTGAGAATAATTTATTGGTAAGATACAATGAAGATTCTATGTAACAGTTCGATCTAGGTCATTTTTCTATACCGTAGATCTTAGGGTTTTGTCTAAGATTTGTAACCTAATTTTGTTAAAGAAGCATAAAGTAGTATGCTATATAAATGTATGTTTGCATCATTTGTGATGTGAACTGATGTATGAATTAAGGAGCACTTGAAGCACTTGCCTAACTTCAAGACTATCAGTTGACAGAGCAGAACAGTATACAGAGGAGATCAGATTAAGCAGAATCAGAGTAGGCTAACTGAGTAGTTCAAAGTAGAGATTCATCATAGTAAAGGTGAAATATATTCAGTACTTATTGATCTTTATTAGAAAATTAAGTTGTCAATTTTAGCAAATAATTGCCTATTGCTTTCTAACAATTGTAATAGAGTTTTTGGCTAAATCTCTTAACCGAGTGCACACTTCATTAGTGTTGTTAAAATCCTAAAACTAGGTAGATCTAGCTAATCTAATATGTTACTCCTAATAGGGTAATATCACCAGAAGTGATCAAAACTTGTAGCCCTAACAGGCAAACCTTTTCTATCTGCAGTAGTGAAGAATTTGTGGGTGTCATCCCCACCGCAGTTTTTACCTTCTAACAAGGGCTTCTACGTTACCAAAATACTTGAGTTATGTGACTGTTATATTGTTGATTTCATGTTATTTACTTTCACAAGTTGAATGGATGAATGATACATGTATTAGATGCAAGTTATTTTGGAAGGTTATCACTGTTTGCTATTGTACATCTGAAAGGTTAATGTGTTAAAGTTTTTGTGGGTACTGATTCACCCCTCCCCTCTTAGTACCCTATCTCTTCTAATTCCAACATTAAATGCCATAGTTGAGGAATGGAAAAACAAGGGTGGTGTAGTGGATGAATGACTAGGACAAGGGCATGAAGGTGTAGGAGTAGATGGTCATGAAGAGACTGGCCTTAGTGACTGAATTGTCTACAAGTGTGGAAATATCACAAGGAGTGTATGGGCAAGAAGATGAAGTGGTGAACCAAATGAAGGAAGGAGTGGTATCCCAAACATTGGTCTTGGTGAATGAGAAATATTGGATAATTTTTATTTCTATCACTTTTGTGACAGGATTGTAGGGATATTATATTGTTGATCATGTGAATGATGATGTTGCAGACATCTATGGGGACATAGATATGAGGGATGACAAAGTTAGTGCTTGACACATGATGTTTGATTGAAGATGCATGACTCCACTAGATAAAGGATACATTTATGTTGCAGGTCCTCAACAAGCAGTGACTAAATATTGGAGGAAAAGAAAGAAACTCCCCAATCCAAGGGACTTGGATTGATTTGATCCATGGAAGAATGGTGCAAGGCACCTTGATGAAGACATGGAGAGGGTCACATGGATGACTCATGAATATTTAATGATCTAAAAGATCAATATATTTGGATGTAATATGGCTTGAAGCCAATTTTATGTATTTGATGTAATAAGCCTAAATGTATAGAGGCATGACAATGTTGAATTGATGTAATAGGAGTTGGATGGCATAGGGGTTAAGGATGGAACCTTGGGGTCACCTGGTTGATCCAAGAATAAATTTAAGGGGTAAGGACCTATATGGTCATCTAGGTTTATAATATGGCCATTAATGCCATTAAAATATATAAATGCTCTCAAAAGTGTAAAGATACCAAAAGAAGATGTAAAATTGCATTTTAATGCAATTATGGCCTTTAAGGCTCATATGAGGGTTAGAAGGTTAGTGAGGTTTTCAAAGGTTGTTTTAAACCTTTTAAAACTCATTAGAGGGGTATTTAGACTTACGTTGTTGAGTTGACAACATTGGTTGTCAACTTGAAAATAGATTTTAATCATACTTTGGTTATGACATTCAGTTTAAGACTATTATGAAACAATTAGACTGTTAGTTATGGGAATAGTTGGGTTTATGGGTCTACTAGAGTATATTTATGTTTATATCCATGTGAGTGGATAGGGTGATGTAGAGTTAGGCATGTAATGAATAAGTATTGTAATGATTTCAATCAATAAACAATAATTTCTTTGCATACTATTACATTGTCTCGTGGCTACAGTTAGGAGGCCATTGAATTAAAATGATTGAATAAATGTGACTTTGGTTGGGAAATGATGTAGTAATAGTGACTTGTGTTTTTTTTAAATATTTGTGCAATTATTTCAGTGTTTTTTATTGGTATTAATCCAAAGAATTGATGGGTATTTGGACTGTGACTAGTTCTTGGGTTGCAATCAACATTTGGGATTGAAGTCTCCTTAGAAGGATTGACTCTCCCACCCCTGTGACAAATATAATTGGTGAGATGGGTTAAATATGTATTATATCCTTGTATTTTAGTGTTTGTATGCAGGGATATAAAGTAGAGTGTTGGGAAGAACACTGAACAAAGGAGATTTTTGTGTGAAGAGTGCCCTATTTTGGCACCAGCTGCTTGGAGGTTGAATGCCCTTAAGTATAGATGCATTTTATAATGGATTGTGAGTTTTGGAGTCCATAATGGTGTGTTGGATCCATTGATTTTCTTTGGCGAAGGTTGCAAAGTTTATTTTGAACAAATCCTAGTTATGTGACCCTAGAAACAAGGGTTTGGTGGCTAGAAGAATAGGCATTTGGTGAAGACTTAAAAACTTGAAAATATTTTTTTTTTAAACCTTATGAAGGATAGTTTCTTCCTTTGGATTCAAGGGAGTGAATACATTTATAAGTTTCTTTGTTAATGGGATGGAATTAGGCCTAGTTGTTGGCTACTAGGTTATTGGATCTAGTATATGGTCCAAAGGAGTGTACCCTTGGGTTTTGATAGAATTTAGAGAATCCAAAAGGGTAACTAAAAAGGTAAGGAGATTCATGATTTATTTGGATAATTTTGAAGTAAAGGGCATATGTGTGACTGGTGAGGGCTACTAGCTTAAAGGGCTATTGGAGTGGTTTGTGTGGAGTAACTATTGACCAGACTTGGAGGACTAGTGGAACATGGCATATTGATCACATTTTAATGTGTTATATGGAGTTAGAACAAGGATGGAGGTCTCATTTGGAGATTTGACATATTGGAGGCTCTAGGTGCATTGGGAGAAGCCTAGATAGTGGATCCTTGTGAAGGATGTTTGATGTGAGAAGTTGTCTCACTTGTTGACTGATTGAGCACTCATTTCAATCAAGGTATGGGCTCAGAGAATATTACACACCACCTCTATATTAGAATAATCGAGAGGGGGGTGAATCAGTTATCTAGTGTCCCAATTCAAAATGTATAATCCAAAAGAATTCTATTGCTTCTGTTACTCAATAAACATATAATACTTTCACTGTCTGTGTTTTTACCGATTGTCAGTCTAAAATTTGTAATAATTACCGATTAAATCTAACATGTAATATGAAAAGTATGATAACAAATAAATATCACAATCAACACATAACACAAAAGATTTAACATGGAAACCCTGTAAAGGTAAAACCCACCTGGGACCGACAACCCAAAATTGTTCACTCTTATGAAGTGAGGTTGGTGAAGACCCAACCTTGTTAAAGGTTACAGACACACTGTTAGGTGTGACCTTGTTAGAGGATTTTAGACCAGAAGTTATCATCTAACCAACAATCACTCTGGGGTTGACAGGATAACAATATTCACTCTATGAATGAAACAGCAAAAGACTTTCATAGTCCACTCGGTTAAGAGATTTGACTATGTACAATGGTTAAATATGTAACAGTAGATGACCTGCCTTAAAACAACTTCAGTTTGCAGTTTACAGATCAATGTTCAACTCATTCAAATATTTCTGACCAATATAACACTTCAAATTCAATACTATATCAACTTACTATCCATTGGTAATAACTCTCTGTAGCTTGGTAACTGTTCTGCAGCTTGATTCTCACTAACCAGTATGATCAGAATGCATGAAAACTTCTCCACGTGATAATTTTGTAGTATCTTCTTCTTCCGGCATATGTTTCATAATGAAACCAATGTCTCTTATATAGATGAGTAAATCATTTTCTTTTCCTCCATCAGATTTTGTCTCTTAATCATATTCATAGATTTTGCTACTTTAAGCTCCCTTAACTGATGTGTCAATAACACGTTTCAATTTTCTTGATTAGATCCTTTTTTATTTATGTTAGCCGTCGATCTTCATAACAAACTTTATCTGTTACCTTGATTTCATACACTTTACAACTCATCACTTTATCGACTAAACTGATCATTTAATTCCTTTCTATTTTGCTCGGTTAACAAAGAAATGTGTCGATGAACACAAGCTCAATTAACACTACACTCAGTATACACTACATTTCATCGGTGTATATTGAAATGCTTTATTTACCAAAAACACTGCTTTGTGTCATTCAACTCTATTCTTCATCATAGATGAATGCAACATAATAAAGTCAATTTCATCAAGTCATAGACTCATCAATAAGTTACTCAGTGTATTGCTTATCCTCATCTGTCATATACATCTTCCTTATGTAAATATTTCTATTCTTCATCTCTTTCACCTTCCTTCAGATGTGTCGATATAGTAACTTACAAGATAAGTATTGTCAAGCTAGTTGACATCAATGACAACATAATACTGATTTAATCATCTTGCATATCTAATCATCAAATCCTCAGTAATCTCAAATTACAGATTCTTCATTCTGGTTCTAAATCAGTTGTAGTTCATCAATCTCTCCCTTTGGCATTGATGGCAACTCATGTAATATGAAATGTACCATACACATACCAAACATGTCTTCTACAACTTTGTGATCAAATGCTATGTAGTGTAAGCTCTTAGCTTAATATGTTTAATCACTACGTTACTAAAACAACATTATAAAATACATCTTTGTCATTTTGTAGATGTAACCTTTTCAGTTCTCAAGTTCCTTTCAGGTTATCTCTCCCTAAGATAGTTCTCATCGGTGTATATCTCATTTTATTTTCATATTATTTATCTCTCCCTTTGACAAAAATGCCAAAGAAACAAATAAATAATCAACTCTGTAGTAGCTAAGTAACTCTCTGGTGTCCATTACTTCCTCTGTATCTTAGTATACTGATAACACAATCTATTTCAGTTCTTCAAACTTAATCACAACCTTGAACAAAATCCAAAGTGTGAACTATGCTGCATCAACATGAATGATCTTCTGATAAGATTAGGTTGATGCAACATCCAAATCACATTAGTGACTAATAGATAGGGGACAGACCCCAAGTCTAGTCCTCAAATATTCAAAAGTTTCCTTTGGTAGAGGCTTTGTAAAAATATCCTACAAGTTGTTCTTTAGATGTAACAAATTCTAACTTTACTTGCTTCTCTTGCACTTGTTCTCTTAAGTAGTGATACTTAATTGATATATGCTTTGCCTTAGAGTGCATCAAATGATTCTTTGAAATGTTAATAGCAATTGTGTTGTCACAGTATATGATCACCGGGTCAGTGATTACCTCATTCATTCCTTCCAACACTTGCTTGATATATGCAATGTTTGAGTAATTAGTAGCAGTAGAAACATACTCTACTTCAGCTGTAGACTGAGAAATACAAGCCTGATTTTTACTTGTCCAGGTTACAAGTCTTTAACCAAAGAAAAATGCTCCTCCGGTGGTACTTTTTCTGTCATCCACATTTCCAGCCCAATTAGCATCAGTTTAAACCTTCAACTCAAACTTACCTTCCTTAGGATAACATAATCCATAATCCTCTTTCTTTTTTAGATATCTTAAGATTCTTTTAGCAGCAATCATGTGTGATTCTCTAGGATTAGCATAATATCTAGCAACAATTCCCATAGCATGTGCTATATCTGGTCTACTATGAACTACATACATGAGCTTACCAATCATGGATCGGTAAACTGTCTGGTTTACCTCTGTAGTTTTATCTTCCTTTGTCAATTTACTTCTAGTAGCCATCAGTGTTCCCACAGGTTTAGCATCTTCAATGCCAAATGTCTTCAAGACTTCCTTTATGTACTTGGATTGTGTGATGAATATCTCATCACTCTGTTGTATCACTTGTAATCCAAGAAATAATTTAATCTCTTCGAACATAGACATTTCAAACTCATTCCTCATGTCATCAGCAAAATATTTACATACATGATCTTGACCTCCAAAAATAATATCATCAACAAAAATTTCAGCAATAATAATAGTGTCATCAGTATCACCTTTCACGTATAAATTGCTATTCTCACTAGCTCTTACAAATCCAATACTTAACAAGTAAGTATGTAGTCTTTCATACCATGCTTTTGGTGCTTGCTTCAAACCATATAAATCTTTGTGTAATCTACATACCATGTTTCTGTTGTCTGGATCAATGAATCCTTTAGGTTGTTCTATAAAGACCTCTTCTTCAAGTATACCATTCAGAAATGCTGATATCACATCCATTTGATAAACCTTAAATTTCTTGTGTGCAACATATGCAAGTAACATTCTAACTCCTTCCAATCTAGCAATAGGTGCAAATGTTTCCCCATAATCAATGCCTTCTTCCTGTGCATATCCCTTGCATACCAATCTCGCTTTATTTCTTCTCACTTCACCATTTTCATTCATTTTGTTTTTGAATATCCATTTAGTACCGATAACATTCTTATCTTTAGGTCGGGGTACTAAGGACCAAGTTTTGTTTTTCTCTATTTTTCCTATTTCCTCCTTCATTGCATTAACCCATTCTTCATTTTCTAATGCAACTTTCACATTCTTTGGTTCAAATTCACAAACTAGACATGTACCTTGTCTTGTTTTGCTTCTTGTTCACATTCCAGCTTGTCTGTTTCCAATAATTTGTGTCTCAGGATGATATCTTTTGACAAAACTATCTAGTACTCAGTTTCTTCTTTCTTGTTCATCCTGTTCAGGTTCATTTGCTTGCTCGGTAGCACCATCTTGTTCATCAGTTTCCCTTTCCTGTTCCTTGGGGTTCTTTTCCTGTTGACCAGTTATCACAAGTTGTGACTTTGGTAGATAGTCAAGAAGTTCAATGTAAGTGAATCTACCATAGTCTTTTAGTTCCTTTCTTTCTTCTATGTTTATGTCATCATACTCATCAACATGAACATTAGTACTTTCAATCATCTTATTTGTAACCTTATTCAGACATTTGTATGCTTTACTCTTAGTAGAATATCCTAAGAATATTCCTTCATCACCTTTAGAATCAAATTTCCCATTTCTCTCATCTTTCAAAATAAAAAAATTTCTTCCAAAAATTCTAAAATAACTTACAGTAGGTTTGTGTCCAAACCATAGCTCATAAGGTGTCTGGTTGGTGTCCTTCTTCAGTTGTACTTGGTTAAGCACATATACAGTTGTGCTGACAGCTTCCCTCCAATATGTCTGAGCAACATTCTTTTGTAGCATTAGTGTTCTAGCAGAGTCAATGATTGACCTATTCCTTCTTTCAGCAATCCCATTCTACTGAGGTGTTCTCGGTGCAGAGACCGATCTCTTAATACCATTCTCATTACAGAAATTAGTAAATTCATCAGAGATAAATTCACCTCCTCTATCATATCTTAAGCATTTGATTTATTTTCCAGTCTCTTTTTCTACCTTAGCCTTATACCATTTAAACAACATAAAAGCTTCAGATTTCTCTTTCACGAACATAACAGTCATCAGTCTAGTATAATCATCAACAAAAAGAATAAAGTATCTATCACCATAATAGCTCTGAGTTCTCATAGGACCACATAGGTCAGTATGAACCAATTCAAGTATCTTATTTGTTGAGTAGTCTTTGCTTTTAAAACTGGACTTAGTCATCTTACCTTTTTGACATTCATGACACATAGCATGATCCAGTTTTGACAAGTTAGGCATTCCTCTAACTCTTTTCTTCTTACTAATCTTGACCATGTTATCAAAATTCACATGACATAACCTCTTATGCTACAACCATGCATCTTCATCTTTCATTAATAAACAAGAAGACTGATCAATATCAAGATAAAATAGATTACCTTTGGATTGTGTACCGATTCCAACAAGTCTTCCTCCATCATCATAGATTCTTACCTTTATGCTCTCAAAATCAAGTCGGTGTCCCAAGTTGTTCAGTTGTGCCACACTTATCAAATTGTAGTTCAGTCCATCTACCCAGTATGCATTCTCACATTTTATTTTGTCATTAATCATTAGTGAACCTTTACCTCTCACCATACAAGGTGCATCATTTCCTATTCTAACAGATCCACCATCATATTCAGCAATTAGGTCAAATTTCTCTATATCACCAGTCATATGATGTGTACAACCACTGTCTATTATCCATGTATCATTTCTACTTACTTTAGAGATCAATGTTGTCTCTTCATGTTTCTCTTCTTCTTCTGAATCATCCTTCATAGCAACAAGTACTACTTCTACATCATCATCAGTGTCAGATTCAGATTCAAATTCTTTAGCTATGTAACATACCTTTTTCCCTTTGTCATAGCTATCTCGGTTGTCTCTGTTGTTGTGTTGGTAGCCTCTGTTGGCTCTTCTCCCATAGCTTCCTTCGGATCAGTCTTTGGATCTATCATCATCTTTCTTATTCAGACATCTAGCAATGATGTGGCCAACTTCTTTACAATTAAAACATGCTAGAGGTAACTTTCCTCTATACCTTCCCTTACCTTTGGGAAATCTTCTGGCCATAAGAGCTTCAAGCTCATCAAGTTCATCATTGGTATTACTGTCACTATCACTGTCATTATTCTTATCATTCTTGCTACTAGACTTACCAATCTTCAAAGAGGACATGAAAGTGGATTCAATAGAAGGCACAACACTGTTGTCAAAGTTATTCAATTCAAAGGTTGTAAGCTTACTGATCAGAGTGTCAAGGGTGAGGTTGGATGTAGCCCTTGTTTCATGAATTGCAGAGATCCTAATCACATAAACTGGTAGTAAAGTTTTGAGAATCTTGCTTATCATTGTTTCATCATCAATAACTCTACTAGATGATCTAATAGCATGTACTACCTCTTTTAGTCTATTTGTGTATTGCATAATGTTCTCACCTTCTTTCATCTTCATATCATCAAATCAACCTCTTAGGCTTTCTGCTTTGGCTCTCTTGACATTCACATCTCCACTGTATATTAGAGTCAGCTTGTCCCACATCTTCTTAGTAGTATCACATTCCTTGATGTCATTGAATTCAGCATCGGTATAGGCAGCAGCAAGTTCCATCATAGTAATATTATGTTCATGCCTATCCTTCAGTTGATCAAGAGTCAGGGGACCTGGTGTCGGTTCAATGTAGCCATTCTCCATCAGTTCTAGTGCAAAATTCCCAATTCTAGATATGTGCAACTTCATCCATCTTTGCCATACTATGAAGTTATCTTTGTTCAGCTTTGGCACTTCCCTCTTATACATCTTGAGACCTTTTTGCTGAAGTCCTTAAAACTCTATTCTAAGCAACCACTACTCTGATACAAATTGTTAGAATAATTGAGAGGGGGGTGAATCAGTTATCCAGTGTCCCAATTCAAAATGTATAACCCAAAATAATTCTACTGCTTCTGTTACTCGGTAAACATATAATACTTTCACTGTCTGTGTTTTTACCGATTATCAGTCTAAACTTTGTAATAATTACTAATTAAATATAACATGTAATATGAAAAGTATGATAACAAATAAATATCACAATCAACACATAACACAAGAGATTTAACATGGAAACCCTGTAAAGGGAAAAACCACTTGGGACTGGCAACCCAAAATTGTTCACTCTTCTGAAGTGAGGTCGGTGAAGACCCAACCCTATTAAAGGTTATAGACACACTATTAGGTGTGACCTTGTTAGAGGATTTTAGACTAGAATTTATCATCCAACCAGCAGTCACTCTAGGATTGATAGGATAACAATGTTCACTCTATCAATGAAACATCAAAAGACTTTCATAGTCCACTCGGTTAAGAGATTTGACTATGTACAATGGTTAAATATGTAATAGTAGATTATCTACCTTAAAACAACTTCAATTTGCAATTTACAGATCAATGTTCAGCTCATTCAAATATTTTTGACCAATATAACACTTCGTATTCAATACTATATCAACTTACTATCCGTCAGTAATAACTCTTTGTAGCTTGGTAACTGTTCTGCAGCTTGGTTCTCATTAACCAATATGATCAAAGTTCCAAGGTTCAAGGTTCAGAAGTGCGCATCAAATTTTCAAGGTCCAAGCTCAAAGGCATGGCTCATTAGTTCAAAAACACAAGCTCGTCGGTTCAAAAGTGCAAGTTCAAATTTAGAATTTCAAGATGCATGCTATAATTACATGTTGCAGAGCATTTTCATTTTCTCTATAATCTTTGGGGTCAGAAAAAGTCTTAAGAAATTTTAAATCCAATCAGCATACCACATACCTTTGGCCAGATAAAATGGAAAGTTTACAAAAGAAGAGGAAAAATCCATTAACCAGTCAAAAAGTAATGTTTGTTAGAAATGGATATTCAGCGATATACATGATGATTTGAAAAGAATACCAAAAAGGGGGGCATATTCTCATCATTATAATGTAATATCAAACTAGTGGAGCAATGAAAGTCCAAGGAATTATTTATAAAGAAAATAAGGAAATTAATTTAATTAAGGTGGAAATGTTGTGTAGTGTGGTCTATGTCAATTATTTCCCAAGCATAATGTCATTATAGAATTTGGCACAATGGTAGGGATGGGCCTCTATTATTATATCATTCCATGTATTAGACATTAAAATGGAAACATGGTACACCAAGTAGAAAATGGAATTAAAAAATCTACCTTTGGAGAAGAAGTGTTTGCAATCTATAATGGTATACCTAGAGAGAAATGTTGATTGTGAAAGGGTAAGAATTTGAATGGAGGAATTCTTGGATGCATTTAATATTGTTGCATCAGAAAATCAAAGGGGATTATTATATTACAGAAATGGAGAGACTGATTCTTCTACTAAAACATCTGGATTCCCATCATACATTACAAAGAACTCATACAGGATAATAGATGTTAATATTTTTGAATGATTTCTTCAACAACATGTAACCATGAATTTTCTAAAGATAGAAAAATAGGTCTTAATATGGGGGAATAAATTTTAATTCCATCGTTCGATCTTTCTAAATTTTGGATATGTTCTCTAAAATCAAGTTTTCTAAAACTTCACTGAAGATATTAACAAAATATAGTTGGGTTAAAAAGTTGTGATCGACTATGTGCAGGTCTATCAAAGAGGCTAGCAACCTCTTATTTTGATTGCAGATGTGTGGATTTCATTTATTGTAGAAGAAAAGACTACAACATAAAATTGTCATAGTTTAATACTTTCAAGGAGAAAGAAGACCTCAAGAATCATCTAAGTGTCTTGCAAGAAGTAGATAAAAAAATGTCAACAAAAAATGACAAATTGCATTTGCATCTTGATGATCTTAAGGCAACTTTCCATTAGCAACAAAATGATATGGAGGCACTAAGGTCTCAATTTATTATTGGTGGCACTGTGAAGGAATAAAATGGAGCATGGGAATATATGCCTTCTACATCCAAGGATATACAACTTATCTTCAATGTGCCTCTTCTTTCCAATGGCTCTAATCCATATGGGGTTTTGCATTCTAAGTTTTTTGTTAAGCCACCATATGGTATTGCATGTAGTGCTCTCTTTTTTTTCCACCAAGCTATCATTGTTGGGAGGTTAGAATGGAATAACTATCAGTGGTTCTCACTACACTCACCTACAATAGTTAAAGAAGTTTCCATAGTTGTATTAGTTCCCCTATCCAATCTCAACGTAGTGAATGTCTAAATTCCTAACATTGTCACTAGATAATACTGTATGGAAAAGTTGATTTAAGATGTGAAAACTAGCATGGAAAGTGATTCCTAAGAAAATTCCCAAAGTAAATATTGTTAGAATCACTTTCATATCATTGGGAGAGATATGAAAGATAGAAGAAAGATTAATAATTATTAATCTTTCCAAGATTCATCTATAAAACTGAAATAATAATCTTGTAAAACTATTTAATCTAAAAGGATGGAGGAAAAAGGGGTTCATGCTCCCAACAAGTCAGTGGGCTAAAGGAAGGAGAAGTTATTTCTGAGTGCTTATTGTAATAAGGAATAGAGGAAGGTAATACATTTTTGTTTTTCTAAGAAACTTAATAGGGATGTAGGGGTAAAATGATCTAGAGGTTGTCTTTATTGTGCACTTGGAAATAAAGAGGAATTTGTACATCAGATTTGTAGGTCTAAATATTACTTTCTTTGATTGAAATTAATTATTTGATTACTTCACTCATTTTTACAACCTTTCATGTTCAACATCATTTGATATATACACCCCTAAACCAACGTCCATAACCAATTTTCAAAGCTTGGAGACATTGGGGGATCATTATGACAAAGTTGCAAAAGTTGTCAAGCAACTTTGACAACTTTTATTGCAAAGTCACTTCACTTTTATCCCTCATACCTATTAGGACCCTAGATGGATTGGGAATACCCAAAACCATCCTAACAACTTAAAACCAACCTAAAACAACATTTTTGGACCTTTGACTAAGTTTGACCGGCAAGACTTATAATGATACCTTGTGGAAACTTGTCTTATAAAATGATCCTTTTTACAAAGAAAGGGTCCTAAGGACCAAAAAGAAACCTATCTCTATTGTTCCCTTGTTAAGTAACCTTAAGGCATTCCAAGAGTTTACTTTGAGATCATAGGTTATCCTACACCATACTCCCCTAGTGAGAAAACTCAAGCTCCACTTGAGAAAATTGTATCTAATGTGGTTCCATGTTGTGCAATAGCCTTCTCATGCATCCAAGTGACATCAAGATCAATAAACCCTTTCCACTTCACCAAGTACTATTTATAAGTATGCCTTGTTTTTTTTATCACCTTAGTATCAAGGATCTTCTCCAATTGCGTAGGCTCAATAGGAGGTAAGTCTTTGAGCCACTCCACCTGTTCTTGTTCCTAAAAGAATCATTAGTAGTTACATCATCTTTGTAAAGGGTGAGATTAGAGATATTAAAAATAGGATAAATGGCAACTGTAGGGGGTAGGTTGATTTCATATGTATTTTCACCAAATTTGTTAAGAATGGTGCATGGACCTATTTTTCTCATTTGCAACTTTGAGTGTCCAGCTTTAGGGAGTCTTATCTTTCAGAGATATGCCCATACTTTATCCCCAATCTAAAAGTGAGGTGATCTTCTTCTCTGATCTGTATGTTGTTTGTACTTTTGAGTATTTTGTTGTAGTGAAACTTTCACTTGTTCATGCACCTATCTGATCAATTTTGCTAACTCCTCACCTTCTGCAGTGATATTTGCATCATTAGGCATGTCCCTAAGTTCCATGATGCCTCTAGGGTGCATCCCATATATGACTTGAAATGGTTTTTTTCCTATGGATCTATTTATTGAATCATTGAATGCATATTCAGCCTGTGGTAACACAACATCCCATGACTATCCATATTACTTTTTTAGGAACCTTAGAAGGTTACTATGTGATCTATTGACCACTTTAGTTTGATCATCAACTTGAGGATGGTAGGATGAACTAAAGTATAAGTTTGTGCCAAGATTCTTCCAGAGATTCCTCCAAAAATTCCCTTGAAACTTGACATCCCTATCTAAAACAATGGTGAGTGGTAGTCCATGAATCCTAACCACTTCTCTAAAGAAAATATTAGCAATATTAGATGCATCATAGGTACTCTTACAGGGTATAAAATGAGTCATTTTACTAAATCTTTCAACCACTACAAAAACATTATCAAATCCTTGCTTGGTTCTTGGAAGGCCTTTTATGAAATCCATGTTTATGCTATCCCTGTTAGGAATAGTCCTAAGAGATAACTGAGAGGGGGGGTGAATCAATTATCTACAAGATTAAATTCTTTATCCAATTAAGTATAGAATAACATTAACCACATATACAATAAGATAACACTTAACACAACACCATAATTTTGGTTATAGGGAAACCCAAATAGGTAAAAACCCCAGTGGGAATTAGCACCCAATATAAATTGCACTAGAGTATAATGATCCATGTTAGAAGATCTTACAACCCTATTAGGAGTTGATCTTTACAATGCATGAATTAAAGTGACTTGGTCAAAGGTCAGACCCTGTTAGGAGTCTTTTACAATTAACCTTCTTAAAGGTGAGGACACATTTTTCAGGAGCACATTGCTCAAATGGTGAAGGTTGCAACCTTCTGCATAATAGATACACACTATATCTAGATCTTGGTGAACTAAAAAGTAGACCTGCTATCTTGATCATTTCCAATGAATAGCATATACTCTCTTCTTCTTCACATAGATAGTCAATTGATGATTGACTGTCTTAGTACATTCGCATCTTCTACTCTGCTCTCACAATCCCCCTTAGCAATCACAATTGACTGGCTATAAGTATCTTTCTCCAAATGATATAATCAAGTCAACCTGTTATAACTTCCTTGAAATCATAATAGAGAAACAATATAACTCTTCAATAATATCTCCAACGGCTAAACCAATCATGCAACACAAATAGGACCGTGCAACTCAATATGAGTAGACACGTCGCTTTACACATTTGGCTCCACCAAATTAATTGAAACTTTATTCTCATGCTAAAATATATTATGCACTCTTAACCAAACATTCTTAACTCATAACCAAACATGAAACCAAACACACATATCAAAATGATAGGTGCAACTACTAAAACAATATAAACAATGTCGGCTCCATCAGATAAACTCAGGAAACTATAACTGACAAATAGAAACATCATTACTCAACTTTAACTACACAACTAACTCTGCATCCATGAACATAGCATCATAAACATGTCTACAACATCAATATAAATGTGCAAGGCTCCATCATAACCATACTAAAAATCACATACAAAACTCTACCTGTAACACTGTCAGGAACACTACTAATACAAACAACTACATAACTCTCTACACTCAAAATCAACATATGCATCTATGATATCATGTTGATAACATATCTAAGAAACATATGCTCAAGGCTCTCTACATAAGACTTCAACACACATTGCTTACCATATGTTGTCATTATTGACAAATATACAGTCAACACTAGCTTGCTGGAAAATCTCCAACAATCTCCCCCTTTGGCATTTATGGCAACATATGGAATGAAAAACACCACCAATACAAATGTATAATTATTTTATAACATTCTCCATTTCCTCAAAGAAAACTCCCCCAAGGATGAATCCTCCATCTATTGTTGAATGCTCTGAATATCAACTACTACATCTTCTTACTATATACTCCCCTTACTAATACATACTCGCCCTTTCTAGAATAAATTAACTATTTTTTTTTTCATGATTATATACTCCCCCTTTGACATCAATGGAAAAGAGAACCAAAACACATAAGCATAGGTACTACTCCTAAGTAGAGTAGTCAACCATTCACTAGTCACTAAGGACTGATGCACTACTGCAAACTCTAATCAGATCCAGGGAAGGGAATTACTCCCAACTTCTCCCTGAGATATTGAAATGTATCCTTCGGTAAAGGCTTTGTGAAAATGTTTGCTAGCTATTCTTTTGTGCTCACATAATCCAATTTTACTTCTTTGTTTGCAACTTTCTCTCTTAGGAAGTGATATTTTATCTCAATGTGTTTTGTCTTTGCATGCATCATAGGGTTCTTTGACATATTGATAGTGCTAGTGTTGTCACAATGAATAACAATAGGGTAATTAATCTAAATTCCAAAATTCTTTATCATTTGCTTGATCCACACAATTGTAGAACAATTTAATGCTATTGCTACATACTATGCTTCTGTTGTGGATTGAGAAATACAATTTTTCTTATTGTTTGTCCAAGTAACAAGTCTATCTCCATGAAATATTGCTCCTCCTGAGGTACTCTTTCTATCATCCACACAACCTGCCCAATCTAAATTTGTATACACATGAAGTTCTACATTTTATGAATTAGGATACAATAAACCATAGTCTATAGTTCCTTTCATATATCTAAATATCCTCTTTACTACCATAAGATGACTTTGTTTAGGTTCTGCTATAAATCTTCCAACAATACCAACTGCATTAGAAATATCTGGTCTAGATTGAGTAAGATATATGATTTTACCAATCATAGACTTATATAGGGTCTTGTCTACTGCTGTTGAATCATCTTCTTTTGAAAGCTTGCTTCCTATTATCATAGGGGTACTTATTGGCTTGCAATCATCCATCTTGAATTTCTTCAATATCTCTTTCACATACTTAGAATGATTAATGAAAATAGCTTTGACTGTCTATTGCACATTCAATCCCAAAAAGTACTTGGTAGGTCCAATCATGCTCATTTCAAATTTTCTCTGCATCTCTTTAGCAAATTCTGCACTAAGCTTGTCATTACCACTAAAAATAATGTCATCAACAAAAATAGCAACTAGTAATAATCCTTCAGGTGTCTCTCTTATGAATAAGTTACAATCTATTACTCCTTTCTTGAATCCTATCTTTGTCAAGTAACCATCTAGTCTTTCATACCATGCTCTAGGGGCTTGCTTAAGTCCATAAAGGGCTTTCTTAAGTCTACATACCATATCAGGTTTGTCTGATAAAGTAAATCCTTTGGGCTACTCTATGGAGACTTCTTCCTTCAACTCTCCATTCAGGAATGCTGACTTGACATCCATCTGATATACTTTAAAGTTTTTTAATGTTGCACAGGCTAGAAATAACTTTATGGCTTCCAATCTTCTTACAAGGGAAAATGTATTAGAATAATCAATTCCTTCTCTCTATGCATATCCTTTACATACTAGTCCTACTTTGTTCCTTACTACAATACCATGTTCATTCATCTTGTTTCTGAATATCCACTTGGTTCCAATCACATTCTTGTCACTAGGTCTAGGGACCAATTCCCATGTATCATTCTTAACTATCTAATCTATCTCTTCTTTCATTGCTTCATGCCAATCTGAATCATTACATGCTTCTTCAATACTTAGGGGTTCAATTTGTGAAAGTAAACATATTGCTTCATCAACTGTTAAACTTTTTGCCTTTGATCTTGTCATGACTTTTTTGTTTTGATCTCCAATTATATATTCTTTTTAATGTTATCTAGATGTGAATTTTGGAACATTAGGTGTGAATCTCTCATCTATCTTCTATAATTCATCTTCACTTGTTTCAGGATCATTGAATAATACATCAATGTTGTCAAACATTTCTTCAACAACTATTTCTCTACTAATAGGACGTCTAGGTTCTTCTTCAATCATAGGTGCATAATCATGATATCTCTCTTGAATCATAAACTTTTCATTAATCTTTACATGAGCACTTTCAATGATCTTCTTCAATCTTAAGTTAAAACATCTATAAGATTTGATTTTTGTAGAGTAACCAAGAAATATACCTTCATCACTTCTTGCATCAAACTTGCCAATAGCTTCATCTCTCTTGATGTAGCACTTGCTTCCAAATATTTTGAATTATTTTATTGTAGGTACATTCCCAAACCATAGCTCATAAGGTGTCTTGTTTGTGCCTGGCCTTAATTGAATTCTATTGATAGTATAGAATGCAGTATTGACTACATCTCTCCAATAGGTGTGTGCAACTTTTCCTTCAATTATGATAGTGCACGTTGTGTCAAGTATGATCCTATTTCTCCTTTCTCCAATTCCATTATGTTGAGGGTTTCTAGGTGAACTTAGTTGTCTCTTTATCCCATGTTCTTCGCAATACTCATAAAATCTGTCCGAGGTGAATTCTCCTCCTCTATCTGATCTCAAACATTTTATCTTTAATCCAAATTCATTTTCAACTTTAGCTTTGAATATCTTGAACTTCTCAAATGCTTCATATTTATCTTTTAAGAATGCAACCCACATCATTCTAGAATAATCATCAACAAACAAAATAAAGTACCTTTCACCATAGTATGATCTTGTTTGAGTTGGTCCACATAAGTCTGTATGCACTAGATCCAATTTGTTCTCTGTCGAATTATGTTTGCTTCTAAATGAATTCCTCACATGTTTTCCCATCACACATTCCCTACATATTGTATCAACTAGTTTTGCAATAATAGGGAGGTTTCTTACTTCTTTTACATTGCTTATCTTTACTATATTGTCAAAATTGATGTGACATAGTCTTTTGTGCCATAACCAATTGTCATCTACTTTAGCAACAAAAAAAATTTCTTTTGAATTAAGCTAAAAAATATTACCTTTTTTCTTTGAACCTGATGCAATCATTACTCCTTATTTGTTATTAATGATGCACTTATTGTCTTTGAATTCCAATTGATATCCTTTTTCAAGAAATTGTCTAACACTTAGTAGGTTATGCTGCAAACCATCAACATATAGAACATCATCAATATTATTCTTTCTATCCAAGGTGATAGCTCCTCTACCTATAATAGGTTTAGGAGTGTTGTCTCCAAATCTAACCATGCCGCCTTTGTACTTATCCAGATGTATAAATCTATCTTTGTCTCCTGTCATGTGATGTGAACAACCACTATCAATGATCCAGTTTGTTCTAATGTCAGCTTGTGAAATTAATGCTATCTCTTGTGCTTTCTTTTCATCTTCAATATCCATCTCATCAATCATTTTCTCCATATCTTCAATAGAAATGAATCCAAATTCATCTTCTACTAAATCTTTATCTGATACTCCATCTCCAACATAGTAACATTCTTTTATATACTTAGGCTTGTAATTAGTTTTGAACTTCTTGACTCTTGTAGGACACTTAGATGCAAAGTGACCAATATTGTTACATGAAAAACATTTGAACGGTAACTAACCTTCATATTTTCATTTTCCTTTTCTTTCTTACTTAGCAATCATAGTAATGAAATCATCTAGTTCTTTATCCTCATCATCATCAAAGTTACTAGAAGTGATCAAGGATTTCTTACCATGGACTGAAGCTTTGAAGGTTGTTTCACTTTTAGGCTCTATCTTCAAACTTGATATCTCGAATGCTAAAATCTTGCTGATTAAGGTCTCTCTTCTGAAGTCTTTTGAAAACTACATAGTCTCATCTAGGATATTTATCTTGCTCTCATATTCTGATATCAGAGTAGTCATCAACTTAACCATTATGTCTTCTTCTGAAATTTTTCCACCATTGTTTCTAATTCCTACAACTACTTCATTAATTATTTGATTGTAGGCTCTGAAGTTCTCTTCAAGTAGCATCTCCAATGTATTTTACTTTTTCTTCCATGTCTTTCTATGTGCATTCTTAGCTTGGATATCTCCTTTAAACATGTCTTCTAGATACTTCCATATCTTGTAGGCTTTATCTACTTTCTTGATCTTTGAAAATTCACTGTCGGACAAGGTGTTGATAAGGGCTTCTTTGGAAATTGCATTTTGAGTGAACATTTCCTTTTTCTTAATGGTTGCATCTTCCTTTGTAAGATTTGATAAAGAGGGAATCTGAACTTCTCTAGTAGCTACTTCAAAAATCTCAAAAGCAATGCACTACAAATGTGTTGTCATTTTGTTCTTCTAGTCTAGATAATTCTAATGCAGGGGCATTCTTGGGTCCTCGGTGAATCCACATGGTGGTGTGTTACTTGGTTGGTGTTACTTGGTTTCATCCTTAACCAATGGTCTCGATTATTGAAGAAATCTCAGTCATTGAAGGAACTTGGTGAGACTTCTGGTGCTCGGTGGAACTGGTGCTCGGTAGTTCTGGCTTACCGACAGGAGTTCTTGGGGGTTTGTTTGGATGAGTTGGTACATTTAATGTTGGTATCTTTTGTTGGATTCTCTTATGTGGATCTAGAGGCCGACATGTTGAATTAAACAATTGTAAGGCTATTTGAGAGCCGAATTGTATTGCATTTAATATTTGTTAGGAGGATTTAATGGTTTCATCCAACCGACTTGTGGCTAATTATTAGTATTTATAGGATGTTTGGGTAGTTGTTTGAAGGATCAGATGGTAGGTACTAAGAGAAGATCTAGGGGTAGTAGATAAGTGAAGTTGTGGAAAAGATCTTGTGTGATCTTGTAGATCAAATTGTTATCTAATAGTTTTTGATAGCAGAGCTAGTGGTTGAGGCTTGGAGACAGGGAGATTGCTTGGTGGTTTGCGAGCACAAGTTCATATCTGCCTTAGGGTTTTCATCAGTTGCTGATAGTTTTCAAAATTGAACTAGCTATAGTTGTATTAGATCTTTTTGATCTTGTAGAATTACTTCTTGATTATAATTGGCCCTAACACGGAAGGCCTTACAGCCGGGCATGTTAATGAAAATTTGGTTGAAGCAATTATTGTATTGTGTTTTTCCGCTGTGTTGTTTTGAAGCTACAAGGTTTGGACTATCCTTAATTGGATCCACCACCCTTGACCTACATCAAATTCTCTCCATCAAACTTAGGACTTTCTTTTCTAAAGAATGTCATATGATCAACCTCAATCTATTAAAATTTATCTCCGAGGCCCTTGGCTCTGATACCAATTGTTAGGAATAGTCCCAAGAGATAAATGAGAGGGGGGGTGAATCAGTTATCTACAAGATTCAATTTTTTATCCAATTAAGTATAGAATAACATTAAGCACATACACAATAAGATAACACTTAATAAAACACCACAATTTTGGTTACCGGGAAACCCAAATAGGTAAAAAACCTGGTGGGAATTAGCACCCACTATAAACTACACTAGAGTATAATGATCCATGTTAGAAGATCTTACAACTCTGTTAGGAGTTAATCTTTACAATGCATGAAGTACAGTGACCTGGTTAAAGGTTGGACCATGTTAGGAGTCTTTTACAATTAACCTTATTAAAGGTGAGGACACATTATCTAGGAGCACATTGCTCAAATGGTGAAGGTTACAATCTTCTACCTAATAGATACACACTATATCTGGATCTTGGTGAACTAGAAATTAGACCTATTGTCTTGATCAGTTCCAATGAATAGCATATACTCTCTTCTTCTTCACATAGATCTTCAACTGATAATTGATTTTCTTAGTACATTCATATCTTCTTCTTTGCTCTCACAATCCCCCTTAGAAATCATAATTGACTGGCTATAAGTATCTTTCTCCAAATGATATAATCAAGTCATCCTATTAGAACTTCCTTGAAATCATAATAGAGAAACAATATAACTCTTCAATAACATCTCCAATGGCTAAACCAAGCACGCAACACAAATAGGACCGTGTTACTCATTATGAGTAGATGTGTCGCTTCACATAGTCAACTCCACCAAATTAATTGAAACTTTATTCTCATGTTGAAATATGTTATGCGCTCTTAACCAAACATTCTTAACTCATAACCAAACACACATATCAAAATGATAGGCACAACTACTAAAACAATATAAACACTATTGGCTCCATCAGATAAACTCAGGAAACTATAACTGAAAAATAGAAATAGCATTACTCAACTTCAACTACACAACTGACTATGCATCCATGAACATAGCATCATAAACATGTCTACAACATCAATATAAACATGCAAGGCTCCATCATAACCATAATGAAAATCACATACAAAACTCTGTCTGTAACACTATCAGGAACACTACTGATACCAACAACTACATAATTGTCTGGACTCAGAATCAACCTCTGTGTCTATGATATCATGTTGATAACATATCTAAGAAACATATTCTCAAGGCTCTCTACATAAGACTTCAACACACACTTCTAACCATATGTTGTCATCAATGAAAAACATACAATCAACATTGGCTTGCTAGAAAATCTCCAACACTCCCATGGTCTGGTTGGGATGGGAAGGGGTTGATATTGTCCCTAATTTTTATCCACACCCTTTTCTCTTTGACAAATGACACAAGTCTCTACAAAATTCCTAATGTATGTCTACATGTTAGGCCAAAATTAGTTTCTTCTAACTAGTTCAAGGGTTTTATCTAACCCAAAGTGTCCACCCATGTTACCATAGTGCTTTTATTTTATTAGGTTTTCCCTCATAGAGCATCTAGGAATACATAAATATCTCCCTTTGAATTACAAACCATTTAGTATCAAAAATTCTAAAAATTCAATGTGATATGCATCCATAAGTTTAATGCAAACCTAATATACTTCACCAAAGTCTACATCTCCCTCATATAGGTCCTTCAATGCATCTATACCAATGTTATAAATTTGGATTTCTTGCACCAAAGTTATCCTTATGCTTAAAGCATTTACAATCTTATTTGTATTTAATTGTAAAGGTATAAGCTTGTAGTTTCTCTACCCACTTTATGTGCCTACAATAAGAATATTAAAGCATGGTTATATGTGTAAATAAAACATTCTTTGGGTAGGAGATAATGTCTTTAAGTTTTCAAGGCTTCCACCATTGCATAAAACTCAAGATCATACGTAGAATACTTCTTTTTTGATTTATTCAATTTTTCTAAAAAGATAGCTATAGATATACCATCTTGACTAATTACTAATCTTATAGTCAAATTGATTGCATTAGTTTCAATAGTAAACACCTTTTTAAAGTCAGGGAGAACTAGAATGGGAAATTGTGCCACTCTAGATTTAAGATACCCAAAAGCTTCATTGGCTTCTTCAGTCCAAGAGAACTTTACCTTTTTTCCTCCTTTAATGGTGTCTAATATAAGTATGCATATATGACTCAGTATTTTTATGAACTTGTAAAAGGTGGCTAGACCATGGAAAATCTTCACATCACTAGGTGTCTTGGGAGGTGGCCAATTGAGTATGGCTTCTACCTTTTCAGGATCTATCTTAAGAGTGCCTTTGAAAATGACAAAGCTGATAAATATTAGTTCCTCCTTCATAAAAACATATTTATCAAGATTTATCATCAACTTTTGTTCAAGAAGCCTCCTCAAGACTTTCTCAATATGTTTCATGTGCTCTTCCTTTCTCTTGCTATAGATCAGTATGTCATCTAGGTACACAATGATAAAATCAATAAAGACTTCATTCATAAGTCTTATAAATGTGCTTGGTGCATTACTCAATCCAAATGGAATGACAACCATTCATATGGTCCCTCTATGGTTTTGAAGGTTGTTTTCCACTCATCCCTAGGCCTAATTCTTATTTGGTGATAGCTTGACTTAACGTCTATCTTGGAAAAATAAGAAGCACCACCTAATTGATCCAATAAGTCTTCAATTCTAGGGATAGGGAATATATACCTTATTGTGATTTTTTTCAATGCTCTATAATCTATACAAAACCTCCACTTTCAATCCTTCCTAGGAGACAATACTGATGGTACTACACATGGGCATATATTCTTTTGCATGAGGCCTTTCTCAAGAAAATTTGCAACTTGTCTAGAGATTTATGCATTTTGGGTCGTTGTCATTTTGTAAGAGGGATTATTGGGTATGGATGAGCCTATTATTGGGTCTATTTGGTGACTTATATCTCTCATGGATGGGAGGGTATGGGGAAAATAATCTACAACTACCCCATGGTAAGTATTCAATAACTTTTTTACTTCCTTGGAAATCTACTTCTTCTCTGTAGTAACTTCTTTGTCCTTTGGTTTTAGTATCAAATCATATCCTATGTCTAATTCTTTAATGGTTTTGATGATGTCCTTTCCTCCTACCAAAGTGGCTATGGTTTCATTTGACTTGTCACCCTTGTCTTCCTTAAGAGGTTTCATAGTATACTTATGTCCATCTTTTATGATTATGTATGTATTCCTCTTCCCATCATGTTGGGATTCCCTATCAAATTGCCAAGGATGGGCTAAGAGTATGTGTCATGCATCCATCTCCATGATATCACATAAAACATTATCTTTATAATCCCCAATTGAAAATTCTACCCAAGATTGTTCATCTACCACATTTTTTGGTTCTTTATTAACCAAGACACTTTATAAGGACAAGGATGATTTACTCTATTTAATTTTAACTTTTCCACTATTTCAATAGATACCAAGTTCTATGTTGAACAAGAATCAATTGGGAGTTTACATACCTTACCATGGATCTTACATGAAGTCCTAAATATTGGTGTCCTTCGAGATGGTTCTTGGTTGAGAGGGACCTTCATTAGTGTCATATTTAGCATAAGGCACACCACTTATTCTGGATCTAATTCTTTTGATGGTGAGTTCACACTCTGAGCATCATCTTGTACAAGTTGTATTATTATTTCCCCTTTCATATTTTATCCTTTCCTCTCTAGACATTTGTGGGCAAGGTGACTGATCTAATTGCAATTGTAGCACCGTAAGGGACCTCCATTCCTTCCTCCAAATTGGCCTTTGAAATTTGATCTTCTCCCTCTAAAAATTCCTCTAGAACTACCCTCTCCTTGAGAGATTTCTTTACTTTCATCCCCATGGAATCTAAAGTTATGTTCTCTTCCACCAACTAGTCCTCTTCCTCTAGGATTCCTTCCTCTTCCTCTATTATTTTTTCCATGTCTTCTTTTAATATTCTCCTCCACTTTCAATTCTAATTAATAGCATCTATTGAATGTATCAGGGCATAATATGTACAATTCTTCATGTATATTCATTCTAATTTCGTTGAGATATCTTTTTACATTAACATATTCACTCTCCACTAGTTTTGACATTAGGAATAGTCTCTAGAATTCTTCAGTATAGGTGTTCACATCCATCTTCATTTGTCTAAAATATTATCTCTTCTTGTGTAGTTGGACTTCATAGTCCTCAGGCCTGTATGTCTCCTTGACCTTGGAGACCATAGTCTTCCAAGAAACAATCATGCTTCTCCCTTGCTTTTTCCTTTCTCCTTGAATAAAGTTCCACCAAGTAAGGGTTGTCCCCTTCAACTTGGACTTAGTTATCTTCACCTTTTGGCTTTGAGGTGTTGATGAACTACAACTAATTTAGAACCTAATTGAATATCTATGATTAGATATCACCGAGTTGTTGATTAGATATGTAATATGATAAAATCAGTAATATGTTGTCATTAATGTCAACTAGTTTGACAACACTTATTTTGTAATTTACTATACTAAAACATATGTAGAAAAGGAGTAAAAGAGATGAAGAACAAAAATATCTACATGAGGAAGATGTATATGATAGATGAGGATAAGGAACACATTGAGCAAAATTCTGATGATCCTATGACCTTATGTTATTGACTTGATTATGTTTCATTCATCTATGATGAAGAAAAGAGCTGAAAGACATAAGGCAATGTGGTCGGTTGATGAAGCATTATAGTATACACCGAGCAGTGTAGTGTATACTAAGCATAGTATAAACTGATCTTGTTTTCATCGATGCATTTCTTTGTTAACCAAGCAGAAGAAAAAGAACTAAATGATTAGTTTAGCCGTTAAGGATTGATGAGCTATAAAGTACATCGAAATCAGTGATGGAGATAATGTTTGTTATGAAGATCAATGGCTAGCATAATTCAAGGAAGATCTAAAGGATGAAATCAAAACATGTTACTAACACATCAGCCGAGGAAGGTTTAAGCGGCAAAATGGACGAAGGAGAATAAGCGGAAAAATCTAATGGAGGAAGAGAAAATGGTTTACTTGTCTATTTAAGAGACTAGAGTTTCATTATGAAATGAATGTCAGAGGAAGAAGGACTGTAGAATTATTGCATGAACAAGCTTCATGTATGCCTGATCAAACTAGTTAAGGAGAACTGAACTACAGAGTTTACCAAGCATCAGAAAGCTATTACCAAGTGATAGTAAGTCATTGATTATTGTTGATACAGAATTTTTATACTGATCAGAGGATTTGATTGAGCATTAAATAGATATGAACATCTGCAATTGAAGTTGTATTGTAATCAGATCAAATTATTGTTACATTTTAACCATTGTAAATAGAGAAATCTCTTTACAGAGTGGACTTGAAAGTCTTATATGTTTCATTCATAGAATGAGCATTTTTATCCTATCAACCCCATAGTAAATGCTGGTTGGCCAATAACGGTTGGTCTAAAATTCTCTAACAAGGTCACACCTAACAGTGTATTTGTAACCTTTAACAGGGTTGGGTCTTCACCAACCTCACTTTAGAAGAGTGAACATTTTTGGGTTGTCGGTCCCAAGTAGTTTTTCCCTTCACAAGGTTTCCACGTTAAATCTTTTGTGTTATGTGTTCATTGTGGTGATTGTTTGTTATTATACTTTGCATATTACATGTTAGATTTGGTAGGTAATCATTAGTTGTTAATTGACTAGTAATCAGTAAAAGCATAGATAGTAAAGTATCTTATGTTACCGAGCTACAGAAGTTTAAGTAAATTGTTTTGGATTATACATTTTGATTTGGGACTGTGGATAACTGATTCACCCCCCTCTTAGTTATTCTAACAATTGGTATCAAACTTGTGGTTGCTTGGAATAGAGTTTTAAGGACTTCAGCACAAAGGTCTCAAAATGTTTAAGAGGGAAGTGCCAAAGCTAAACAAGGATAACTTCACAATATGACAAAATTGAATGAAGCTGCATGTATCCAAGATTGGGAATTTTGCCCTAGATCTTATGACAAATGGATACCTTGCACCACCCATTGGTCCCTTAACCCTTGATCAACTAAGGGACAGGCATGAACATAATGTTACTATGATGGAGATTGCTACTACCTGTTTAGATGTCAAATTTGAAGACATCAAAGACTGTACTACTGCTAAGCATATGTGGGATAAACTAGCTCTAATTTATAGTGGTGATGCAAATGTCAAGAGAGCAAGAGCAGAAAGCTTGAGAGGAAGATTCGATAACATGAAGATGAAAGAAGGTGACAACATTGTGCAATACAAAAACATAATAAAAGAGGTAGTTCATGCTATTAGAGCATCAGATGGAGTTATTGATGAAGACACTATGGTAAGAAATTTTTTGAGAACCCTATTGCCTATCTATGCCATTAGAATATCTGCAATTCATGAAAATAGGTCAGCACCTAACAGCACACTCACTCTTGATAATCTGATTGGAAAGCTTACAACATTTGAACTGAATAATTTTGATAATAGTTTTGTACCCAATGTTGAATCCTCTTTTATGACTTCTCTAAAGATTGGTAAGTATAGTAGCAGAAATAAGGATGATAGTGATAGCAATACTGATGATGAGCTTGATGAACTTGAAGCTCCTATGGCTAGAAGGCTACCTAAAGGAAAAGGAAGGTATAGAGGCAAGTTACCTCTAGCATGCTTTAACTATAAAGAAGTTGGCCACATTGCTGCTAGATGTCCACACAAGAAAGATGATGATAGAACCAAAGACTGATTTGAAGGAAGCTATGGGAGAAGATACAACAGAGGCTACCAAAACTACAATAGAGATAACCAAGACAATAATGACAAAGGCAAGAAGGTTTGCTACATTGCTGAGGAAGAAGATATCATCAATACCGACACTGATGATGATGTGGAGGTAGTATTTATGGCAATGAGGGATGATTTCGAAGAAGATGAAAGGTATGTAGAGACATCACTTATCTCTAAGGTTAATAAGAATGATACATGGATTATAAATAGTGGCTGTACACATCACATGACTGGTGATGAAGAAAAAATTGATTATCTTGAATAATACAATGGAGGATCTGTAAGAATGGGAAATGATGCACCCTATATGGTAAGAGGTAAAGGATCTCTAATGATAAATGATAGATTAAAATGTGAAAATGCTTATTAGGTAAGAGGATTAAACTATAACTTGCTAAGTGTGGCACAACTGAACAATTCAAGCCACTGAGTTGCTTTTGAGAGCAAAAAGGTTAAAATATTTGATGATGCAGGAAGACTTGTTGGAGCTAGTACACAATCTAGAGGTAATCTATTTTATCTTGATAATGATTAGTCTTCTTGTTTATTGATGAAAGATGAAGATGCATGGTTGTGGCATAAGAGGTTATGTCATGTGAATTTTGATAACATGATTAAGATCAGTAAAAAAAAAAGAGTTAGAGGTCTACCTAACTTGTCAAAGCTGGATCATGTTATGTGTCATGAATGTCAAAAAGGTAAGATGACTAAGTCTAGTTTCAAAAGAAAAGATTACTCAATAAAGAAGTGTATCATCTTAAAATGGAAGCACTTCCATGATAAGAGTGTTTATCCCTTCAAGTAGGTGGTTTGGGGTCATGTTAAGCACCTTGATCAGGTCTTTGCATGTATTTGGCTTTTCTCCCCAGTTTCCACTTCTTCCCCGCACTTGATTTCTTCATTCTAGGTGAAATTAGGGTTAGGATCTTAAGGATTCTCCTAAATTTCTCTCTTCCATGGCTCTATTTTCTAGGTAGGATTTAGAAATGGATCCTCCTAGCCTTCATCTTGGTAATCATAGGATTTTATGTCTATTCCTAACTTTTTGTCCTATTCTGGCATCAATTTTTAGGTTTCTGGACATCCCTAGGACCTCTTGACTTGATTCTGAGTCAACTTAGGATCAGGGTCAATGTCTTAGGTCAACCCTAACTAGTTCAAGGTCTTAGGTCAACCCTAACTAGGTCAAGGTCTTAGGTTGACCCTAACTAGGTCAGGGTCAACCTTGACATTGACCCCTTTCTCGAAATTTTCAAGATCTTTAATTTTCAGGCTTTGGGCTTTCAGAAAATTTATTTTCCCACCCCTGGGTCAGCCATTTTGGGTTTCAGGATGGTAAATCCTTTAATTGCATTTAATATAGGTATATTTTCTAAAGGTGAGGACCTAATTGAAATTTAATTCTCCAAGGTGGCCCATCTAGAGGAGTGTGCCCTAGATCACTATAAAAGGAGGCCTTCCTCTCTCATTTTCACATCACATCTCATCCAAGAAAGCTATCATCAAATTTTGCAATCAAGCTCTCAAGTGCAAGCAAGTGAATTCAAGTCTTCAAGCATTCAAGTGCTCAAGCATTCATTCATCAAGGAGATCCATTGTTAGCTGTTGAAGGATTCAATCTCTTTGGAGCTCCCTTTGATGATCCATCCTTCTCCATTCATTCAAGCCTTCTCATATGCAAAGATCAATTCAAGATTGGTGTTGAAGATCAAATACCATTGATTGGAGACATCCTACATCCTACATTCATTCCTACTTGTGGATTTGAGGATTCGAATCCTCTACAAGGACTTCAACATAAGTGAGGTGATTTGTTTCAATTACTTTGTTTATGCACAATACATTTCAATTCAATTTCAAGGTTAATTCCTAAACTGGGGTTTGACCAAGGCAAACCCCCCATACAACAAAAACCCCCATTTTCTTGCAAGTACAGGTGTAGAATTTTAGATCTAAGAGCAAATTTGGATACCCTTTTCAAAAAACTTCCGGGATCTGGAATAGAATTCGAATCAGACTTCAAATAAAGAATGTGGTATTTGACCTTTTATGAGGGTCAAACCTGAGCTGAGCCATCTTGAGGAAAGATTTATGGGTTTTCTTTGTCTCGGCATTTCCAGTCCATGACAGGTTTTAGATTTTCCTAAAAGTGCACACAGATATCAGAATTCAACATTTTCCAAATCTGCCCTAATTTGAGGTTAGTACTTGTATTTCAATTATTCTATATTCTAAACATAATCCTCCACATTAGGGAAATATTGGATTTACTCTCTCTCTTCCTACTCTTTTCCATAAAATTGATTTGATTGTGCATTAACCTTTTGGTTGATCAAATTGGATCTCTTCTTTGGGGAATTTGGGTTTTGAGAATAGATCTCATATTTCCCCCTTTACATTTGAATAGAGGTGAATCCATTTTATATCTATTCATTTTGGTGAGCCCGACAAGCTTACTCTCTTTATTTTTGGTGTTAGATTTCCCTTTGTCTTATTGTGTGTGTTCACCTTCACTATTCATTTTGGTGAACCCAACTAGCTTACTCTCTTTCTTTTTGGTGTTAGATTTCCCTTTGTCTTATTGTGTGTGTTCACCTTCACTATTCATTTTGGTGAACTCGACATACTTACTCTCTTTTCTTTTGTGAAATTGGATGCTTTATTGTGATTTCCTTTTATCTTGTTAGTATTAGATTTGTCCTTTGTGATTGATCTTGCATGCTAATTAGATTTCATATTCAGGCTTTATGTGTTCTTAGTTTAGGTCATTTGCATTACCTTAGTTAATGAGCTTTACTACTACTAGTCCTACTTATAACATTCTGATTAGAAGAAGTCCTAGACTCATGGGTGCCTTTGATCTTGAATCTTCTTCTGCTTTCCTTAGGATCCCCAATGATAACTTGATTCTTCATTATTCCAATCCTACTATGGAGCAAAACTCTTCTCACTCATCTCTTGATGAGGATGATGCTTTAAGAGTTCCTCTTGAACAAGTCCAAAAGCTTTCCACTGAACTTGATAAAATGGGTAATTGGCTTCTTCAAAAAAACCATAATCAAGATTCCATTCAAGCTATAGAGGCTCTTAAGAAATTTCTCCATGATAGTGATCAAGGTATTAACCTCTTGCATGGTATTACTCATCTTGTGCATTCCAATGTTAAACCTTTAGCTCAAGAAGCTCAAGATTTAGGGTTAACTCCTCCTATCACTAGTGTTGAACCTCCTTCTAATCCTTTACCTAGTATTCCTATCTATACTCCTTCTTTGGTGACTATGACAGTTCCCTCTATTCCTATGAGTGTTCCTCCTGTGTCCCTTCTTGTATCACAACCTTCATATCATAATGTTCCTTTTACTTATTCCAATCCACTTCCAATTGTAGTTCCTAGTGTTCCTCCAATTGTATCCTCTATTCCTGTAGCTTCTTACACTTTACCAAGTGTGTCTAATGTTGCTACTCCCCCTATTTCCTCTAATGATTCAACCATCATTAGTTTGCCTCAGACTGTGTCATCCTTACAACAACAACTTGCTTCCTTAACTCAAAACAAGTTTAGTATTCCTACATGTGACATGGGAAGTCCCTTGTCCCGGGATATTATTTGTACTCCTATTCCTCAACAAGGTGAGATGCCTCATCTTGAGAATTATAATGGAAAAGGAGATCCTGTTCATCATATTAAAACATTTCAAATCCTTTGTAGTGATTATGCTCATGACCATTGGATTTTAGCCAAACTATTTGCTTGAACCTTTCGTGACAAGGCCTTACAATGGTATTGTTCCTTTCCTCCCTATTCAATTGATTCTTTCCCACAACTTGCTAATGCCTTTATTCAACAATTTCAAAATAATATTGGCCTGCAAGTGTCATTGACTGATTTAATGCATTTTAAACAAAGTGCTAAAGAAAAATTGATTGAATTTATTGGTAGATTTAAGCATTTGCATGCTCAGATTTCCTATCCTATTCTTGATATTGATATTCAATGTATGTTTATTTCAAATTTTCAAAAGGATATTAGAGATAAGATTTTGCTTACTGAATTTACCTCTTTTCAACTTTGTGCAGTGCTTCATCATTATCAATTACAAGTGAGTCAATTTGAGAGAACCACTCCAATGGCTCTTGTTCCAGTTGATAAGAGTGATGCTACTCCTAATCCAAACAAGTTTTAAAAATTCAATAACTATGTCAAGATAAACAAACAAGTGAATGTAGTTTCTAATCAGGTTGTTGTTGCATCTCATAATGCCACTTCTGCATCCACTACTTTTTGATTAAATCATACGTTTACTCCTCTTTCTGAAACTTTACATGCTATTATGAATAGGTTGTTAGCTACTAATATGATTACTTTACCTCCTATTCGACCTCTTTTACCTACTACAATTGCATCTAAATCTTTTGATCAAAATGCTTTTTGTCAATACATTGTTAGAATGGTCATGATATGAGAGATTTTATTCTTTAAAACAAAAGGTTCAAGATCTAATTGATTCTAAGGTTTTCTCTGTTGATAATCTGGATAGTAATGGGAATCAATCTGTCTCTCCTCCTAATCAGAACCTTCAAATCTATACGAACCCTTTACCTATGCATGATACTAATACTATTGCTCAACCATCTACTATGGAAATTGTGTATGATTCAAAGATGGATGATCTCAATCATGTTGTTAATCAAGTGGAACATATTGATAAGTCTATATCTTCACCTCAACCCTCACCTCAAGTTCACTCTCAACATCGACCAAAACCTAAAAGTGAAACCTCAACTTAAACCTCGACAACAATTCAAGAATAAAAGACCTTGGGAACTTTTGATTACCTTTGATGACTCTGAGACTATTAAAGCTCCTGATGGTCCCCTTTACATTGCTTGTAGGATTTATCAGATACCTACTCGTGGTTGTCTTATTGATCCTACCTCCTTAGTCAATGTTATCACTGAAGAAAATCTTTTTATGAAAAGCTTACAACGTGAATTTTATGATACATCAGATGTGTGGATTCAAACTTGCAATGGTTTTCTTTATCCATCATTTGGTTCTATTACCTTGTCGGTTGATCTTTTTGGAAAACTTGTGAACACTACCTTCATTGTGGTTCCTACTTCTGATCAATTTCAAGTTAAGCTAGGTTTGCCTTGGTTGACTGCCATGCATGTTGTTGCTTCACCTATCCATAAGTGTCTTAAGTTTATTCATGATGGAGAAGTGAAGATGATTAATCATAGTCTATATCAACCTTCTAGGCCTAGAGATTGTGCTGCTCTAGATTTCTTTTGGCCTTCCCTGCCTAATTCATGTCCTCCTCACCCTGATAATCTTTTTTGATCATATCAAGCTTATAAGCATCATAAGATTCTTCAATTAAGCATACCTCCTATGGATCTTAATTGTGGTCTTTTACCTACACCTTCAATACCTCCTTTAACTATGGCTTCTAGTTCTATTAATCAAGTTCCTCCTACCGAACCTATCAAAGATCCTATGATTGTTTCTCCTATGGATAATAATCCTATTGATCTTCCTCAAGAACCTTTGAAGGATCTTGTGATTGTTCCTCCTAGTTCTCAACCTATTTCAAATAAATCAAAATGTAACCGATCTGCTAATGAACGTCATAAAAAGCATCGTGCTCATGCTAAAGCTAAAAGATCTCTAACTTCTTCAGATAAACCTATGCATAATGTATTAGAAGATGTTGCTACTAATAATGATGTTCATATGCATGATTATGATGATTCTATTCATATCTTAGATCCTATTTTGATTAATTTGGATGAAGAAGATACTCTTGATGATACTGATGATGTTAATGATGAATATGAGATTATTGACATTGACATTGATTTACCTAATATGCTTTCATCACAATTAACTCTTACACCTAGTGTCGAACATAGTGATTCTCAAGAGGATCCTTGTTTGGAACTGGCTATCATTCCTACTATGTTGGATATAGTCCCTCTTACAAGTTACCCACCTTCCCTAAATGATATACAATGAGATGGGGGAAGTAGGCGGCACACTTGATCAGCTTGTCCTTCATGGTAGCTTTGTTGTGTGTTTGCATGTTGTACTGTGCTTCTCCCGTAATATGTTTGCTAAATGTTGTTAGATTCTTTTACACAATCCTTGTTACTCAGTAGGTGCAAGGTGATGAAGGAATCGAACCTGTTGTTACAAATTCTTCTATATGTATCTCTATTCTTCTATGTTTTGTTCAATGTTATGTTGTAACTGTGCTATTGTTTGTACATGTTTCCTTGCATAATCTACTTGGATTCGAGATATGGTAAAACTAATTATTTTTGGTCTCCATGTCATGGTCCAAAAAGATTCTCCTTCGTATATCTTATGTGATCTTTCCTCCTTTGTGATTGTAGTTCTACTTTCTTTGGGGAATGATGTCAATTCATTTGCAATAATATCATATATATATTATCTTATGATCATACTGACCCCATGGTAGGTAGAACCCTTCTGTGTTCTCTGTATGTTTCTATGATATTTCCCTTGATTTTTCCTTGTCTGGGGGCATCTCGACGTGGAAACGTAATCATTGGAGTTTTTTATGTTTCCGTTAAAGCCATTGCTCCTATTAAAGTGTTAGTAATGACTTTAATGTGGGGGCATACGCTCTGCTCACCTGTCGCACACATGCACTTTTTAATACACACATATTTTTCAAGATACTTCTTTTCCCTTTTTGGATTAGTAACTAATCCTTAAAGCATGGATTTATATTTTAGGATCTCTTGATCCCTCCAATTTCAAATACACATATATTGTGATCCCTTAAGGTTGAAAGTGTCCTTAAGATTGGATCTCTTTTATTTTTATTTTTGGTTTTATTCTTATGGAATAGAATATTCCTAAGGATAAATCCTTGATGGGTTGACTAGTGAGTAGCCACATTCACTAGGCGGTTCAATTCCATCTTTCCAGTTGCACCATTTTCTTGTGTGGTTCACAATGGGACATATGTTCTCATTTGGTGAGGTAATCACACCTTCTTTCTCTCTCTAGAGATGTCTCTCTTATTGTGATCTAGGAGTCAATGAAGACTTGAGTCCCTGGGGGCTTAAGGTTTCTCTTTGTCCTTTGGATTACGATAAGATTATCTTTTTATTCTAATCTCCTTTACCAAGAGTTTGCAACGAGTCCATACTCTTGCTAAAGTGGGGGCTTAATGTATCGTCTTAAAATGGAAGCACTTCCATGATAAGAGTGTTTAGCCCTATGAGTAGGTGGTTTGAGGTCATGTTAAGTGACTTGATCAGGTCTTTGCATGTATTTGGCCTTTCTCCCCGCTTTCCATTTCTTCCCCGCACTTGATTTCTTCATTCTAGGTGAAATTAGGGTTAGGATCTTAAGGATTTTCCTAAATTTCTCTCTTCCATGGCTCTATTTTCTAGGTAGGATTTATAAATGGATCCTCTTGGCCTTCATCTCAATAATCATAGGATTTTATGTCTATTCCTAACATTCTATCCTATTCTGGCATCAATTTTTAGGTTTCTGGACATCCCTAGGACCTCTTGACTTGATTCTGAGTCAACTTAGGATCAGGTTCAATGTCTTAGGTCAACCCTGACTAGGTTAAGGTCTTAGGTCAACCTTGACTAGGTTAGGGTCAACCTCGACATTGACCCCTTTCTCCAAATTTTCAAGATCTTTAATTTCTGGGCTTCGAGCTTCGAGCTTTTGAGAAATTTATTTTCCCACCTTTGAGTTAGCCATTTTAGGTTTTGGGATGGTAAATTCTTTAATTGCATTTAATCTAGGTATATTTTCTAAAAGTGAGGACCTAATTGGGATTTAATTCTCCAAGGTGGCCCATCTATAGGAGTGTGCCCTAGATCACTATAAAAGGAGGCCTCTCTCTCATTTTCACATCACATCTCATCCAAGCAAGCTATCATCAAGTTTTTCAATCAAGCTCTCAAGTGCAAGCAAGTTAATTCAAGTCTTCAAGCATTCATGTGTTCAAGCATTCATTCATCAAAGAGATCCATTGTTAGCTATTGAAGGATTCAATCTCTTTGGAGCTCCCTTTGATGATCCATCCTTCTCCATTCATTCAAGCCTTCTCATATGCAAAGATCAATTCAAGATTGGTGTTGAAGATCAAATACCATTGATTGGAGACATCCTACATCCTACATTCATTCCTACTTATGGATTTGAGGATTCGAATCCTCTACAAGGACTTCAACATAAGCAAGGTGATTTGTTTCAATTACTTTGTTTATGCACAATACATTTCAATTCAATTTCAAGGTTAATTCTTAAACTGGGGTTTGAGCAAGGCAAACCCCCCATACAACAAAAACCCCCATTTTCTTGCAGGTATAGGTGCAAAATTTTAGATCTGAGAGAAAATTTGGATACCCTTTTTGGAAAACTTCCAAGATTTGTGAACAGAATTCAAATCGGACTTCAAATAAAGAATGTGGTATTTGACCGTTTATGAGGGTCAAACCCCAGCTGAGCCATCTTGAGGAAAGATTTTTGGGTTTTCTCTGTCTCGGCATTTCCAGACCAGGACAGGTTTTAGATTTTCCTAAAAGTGCACACAGATATCAGCATTCAGCATTTTCCAGATCTGCCCTAATTTGAGGTTAGTACTTGTATTTCAATTATTCTATATTCTAAACATAATCCTCCACATTAGGGAAATATTGGATTTACTCTCTCTCTCTTCCTACTCTTTTCCATAAAATTGATTCGATTGTGCATTAACCTTTTGGTTGATCAAATCGGATCTCTTCTTTGAGGAATTTGGGTTTTGAGAATAGATCTCATATTTTCCCCTTTACATTTGTGTAGAGGTGAATCCATTTTACATCTATTCAAGAAGATACTTGAGTTGGTTCATACCGACCTATGTGGTCCTATGAGAACTTAGAGTTATTATGGAGATAGATACTTTATTCTTTTTGTTGATGATTATACTAGGTTGATGACTGTCATGTTCTTAAAAGAAAAATCGGAGGCATTCAAGATGTTTAAGTGGTATAAAGAAAAAGTAGAAAAAGAGACTGGTAAAGATTTGAAATGCTTAAGATCTAATAGAGGAGGTGAATTTATCCCTAATGAATTTACTAATTTTTGTAATGAGTATGGTATTAAAAGATAGGTCTCTGCACCGAGGACACCCCAGCAGAATGACATTGTTGAAAGAAGGAATAGGTCAATTGTTGACTACGCAAGGACATTAATGGTAGAAAAGAATGTTGCTCAAACATACTGGAGAGAAGCCGTTAGCACTATTGCCCATGTGCTAAACCAAGTACAACTGAAGGACACTAATAAGACACCCTATGAGTTATGGTTTGGACACAAACCCACTGTAAGTTATTTCAGAATTTTTGGAAGCAAATGTTTTATTTTGAAGGATGAAAGAACTGGAAATCTTGACTCAAAAGGTGATGAGGGGATATTTCTAGGATATTCCAGTAAAAGTAAAGCATACAAGTGTATGAACAGAGTTACAAATAAAATGATTAAAAGTACTAATGTTCGAGTTGATGAGTTTGATGATAAGAATGTAGAGGAAAGTAGAAAGGAACCTGAGGACTATAGTAGATTCACTTACATTGAACAACTTGATTACCTATCGATGCCACAGATAGTGACAACTGGTCAACAGGAAAACAATATTGAGAAACATGAAAAAGAAATCGACGAGCAAGAAGGAACTACCGAGCAAGCAAATGAACCTGGACAAGATGAACAAGAAAGAAGAAATTAGATACTGGCAAGTTTTTTCAGAAGACACCATCCTAAGACTCAAATCATTGGAGACAGACAAGCTAGCATGCAAACAAGGAGTAAAGCAAGACAAGGTACATGTCTAGTTTGTGAATATGAACCGAAGAATGTAAAAGTTGCATTAGAAAATGATGAATGGGTTAATGCAATGAAAGAGGAAATAGAACAGATAGAGAAGAAAAAAACCTAGACCTTAGTACCCAGACCTAAAGATAAGAATGTTATCAGTACTAAGTGGATATTCAGGAACAAGCAAAATGAGAATGGAGAAGTAACAAGAAATAAAGCTAGATTGGCATGCAAAGGATATGCACAAGAGGAAGGAATAGATTATGGTGAAACATTTGCACATGTTGCTAGATTAGAAGGAGTCATAATGTGACTTGCATATGCTGTGCACAAAAAGTTCAAAGTTCACCAAATGGATGTCAAGTCAACATTTTTTAATGGAATACTTGAAGAAGAAGTCTACATAGAACAACCTGAAGGGTTCATTGATCTAGAAAAGAAAGATATGGTATGTAGATTACATAAAGCATTATATGGTTTAAAGCAAGCACCGAGAGCCTGGTCTGAGAGGCTGCATACTTATTTGTTAAGTATTGGATTTGTTAGAACAAGTGAGAACAACCATTTGTATATGAAAGGAGATACTGATGATACTATTCTTATTGCTAAAATATTTGTGGATGACATTATTTTTGGAGGTCAAGATCAAATCTGTAAGTCATTTGCTGATGAAATGAGAAGTGAATTTGAAATGTCTATGTTCGGAGAGATTAAGTTCTTTCTAGGACTACAAGTGATTCAACAGAATGATGGTATATTCATCACATAATCCAAATATATCAAGGAAGTATTGTAGACATTTGGCATGGAAGATGCTAAACCTATGGGAACATTGATGGCTACTGGATGTAAACTAACTAAGGAAGATGAAACTACAGAATTGAACCAGACACTGTACCGATCTATGATTGGTAAGTTAATGTATGTAGTGCATAGTAGACTAGACATAGCACATGTTGTGGGAATTGTTGCAAGATTTTATGCAAATTAATTAATTAATAAATTATAATTTATTAACTAATATTATATAATAATTAAATATAATTATTGATTAAGACTTATAGTTTTTATTTTCTAATTTAATAATAAGTTTAAGGAATCAGATCGTGTTTATCCTGTATTTCAGATCAACCGATTAAGCTCCATGATCAGATTGGACTTAATCTAAACATTAGTAAATTGAATGACCTTCATATGGAATAACGTAAACATTAGACATTCATGTCCTCTTAGTCAACCGTTGAGATCTCTAGTTAACGAACGATAATTTTGATCGTCATGAAGATGGACGTATTTAACTTTTTTTTTATTTTTCCTCTAGCATCCTTTATAGACAACATTGTCGAGGGTATTCACCTGATTCATTTTAACCTCGTCGTTGAACTCATTAACCCGCATCTTGTGTGTAGAAACTTATCACTTTAAAAAAATTTGTTGGTTGTGTTTTGTCCCAACTTTTGGGCATCACAGTTCGGAGAGATTAAGTTCTTTCTAGGACTACAAGTGATTCAACAGAATGATGGTATATTCATCACATAATCCAAATATATCAAGGAAGTATTGTAGACATTTGGCATGGAAGATGCTAAACCTATGGGAACATTGATGGCTACTGGATGTAAACTAACTAAGGAAGATGAAACTACAGAATTGAACCAGACACTGTACCGATCTATGATTGGTAAGTTAATGTATGTAGTGCATAGTAGACTAGACATAGCACATGTTGTGGGAATTGTTGCAAGATTTTATGCAAACCCTAGAGAGTCACACATGGTTGCTACAAAGAGAATCTTAAGATACCTAAAGAAAACAAAAGATTATGGATTATGGTATCCTAAGGAAGGCAAGTTTGAACTCAAAGTCTATACCGATGTTGATTGGGCTAGAAATGTGGATGACAGAAAAAGTACCACCGGAGGAGCATTTTTCTTTGGTGAAAGACTTGTTACTTAGACAAGTAAGAAGTAGGCTTGCATTTCTCAATCTATAGCCGAAGCAGAGTATGTTGTTGCTGCTACAAACTATTCAAATATTGCATATATTAAACAAGTTCTAGAAGGTATGAATGAGATAATCACTGAGTCAGTGATTATATACTATGATAACACAAATGCAATAAACATTTCAAAGAATCTAGTGATGCACTCAAAAACAAAGCATATATCAATCAAGTATCACTACTTAAGAGAACAAGTATAGGAGAAGCAAGTTAAGCTAGAATTTGTTGCATCAAAAGAACAACTTGTAGACATATTTACAAAGCCTCTACCAAAGGATACATTTGAATACTTGAGGACTAGACTTGGGGTCCATCCCCTATCTACTGGTCACTAATGTGATATGGATGTTGCATCAGCCTAATCTTATCAAAAGATCATTCATGTTGATGCAGCATAGTTCACACTTTGGATCATGTCTAAGGTTGTGAAAAGTTTGGAGAACTGGAACAGATTGGCATATCAGTATACAAAGATACAGAGTACACACTAGACAACAGAGAGTTACATGGAAACTATAGAGCTATATGTTTATTTGTTTCTTTGGCATTTTTTTCAAAGGGAGAGATAAACAATATGAAACAATATGCACCGATGAGAACATTGCAACATCTATCTAAGGGATAAACAAACTGAAAGAAAGGGACAGCACTAAAGATTAGTTACTGAGAACAGAAGAAGGAATCCAAGAGCTGAAAAGATCATATCTGCAAAATGTCAAAGCTACATTGGTAATGTTGTTGAGTAACGTAGTGATTAAACATATTAAGCTAGGGAGAGCTTGTACAACATTTGTTCATAGAGTTGTAGAATACATGTTTCGTATGTGTATGGTATATTTCATATTACTTGAGTTGCCATCAATGCTAAAGGGAGAGATTGATGAACTACAACTGATTTAGAACCTAATTGAAGATTTGTGATTAGAGATCATCGAGTTGTTGATTAGATATGTAATATGATTAAATCAATAATATATTATCATTGATGTCAACTAGTTTGATAACACTTATTTTGTAAGTTACTATATCGAAACATCTGTAGAAAAGGAGTAAAAGAGATGAAGAACAAAAATATCTACATGAGGAAGATGTATATGATAGATGAGGACAAGGAACACATTGAGTAACTTGTTGATGAGTCTATGACCTTATGTTATTGACTTGATTATGTTTCATTCATCTATGATGAAGAAAAGAGCTGAAAGACACAAGGTAGTGTGGTTGGTTGATGAAGCATTATAGTATACACCAAGCAGTGTAGTGTATACCGAGCATAGTATAAACTGAGCTTGTGTTCACCAATGCATTTCTTTATTAACCGAGTAGGAGAAAAAGAACTAAATGATTAGTTTAGCTGTTAAGGATTGATGAGATGTAAAGTACATCGAAATCAGTGATGGAGATAATGTTTGTTATGAAGATCAATGGCTAGCATAATTCAAGGAAGATCTAAAGGATGAAATCAAAACATGTTACTAACACATCAGCCGAGGAAGGTTTAAGCGGCAAAATCTAATGGAGGAAGAGAAAATGGTTTACTTGTCTATTTAAGAGACTAGAGTTTCATTATGAAATGAATGTCAGAGGAAGAAGGACTGCATAATTATCGCATGAACAAGCTTCATGTATGCTTGATCAAACTGGTTAAGGAGAACCAAACTACAGAGTTTATCGAGCATCAGAAAGCTATTACCGAGCGATAGTAAGTCATTGATTATTGTTGATATAGAATTGTTATACTAATTAGAGGATTTGATTGAGCATAAAATATATCTGAACATCTACAATTGAAGTTGTATTGTAATCAGTTCAAACTGCTGTTACATTTTAAGCATTGTAAACAGAGAAATCTCTTAACATAGTGGACTTGAAAGTCTTATATGTTTCATTCATAGAATGAGCATTGTTATCCTGTCAACCCCATAGTGAATGCTGGTTGGACAATAACAGTTGATTTAAAATCCTCTAACAAGGTCACACCTAACAGTGTGTTTGTAACCTTTGGTTGGGTCTTCACCGACCTCACTTTAGAAGAGTGAACATTTTTGGGTTGTCGGTCCTAGGTGGTTTTTCCCTTCATAGGGTTTCCACGTTAAATCTTTTGTGTTATGTGTTCATTGTGGTAATAGTTTTTTATCATACTTTGCATATTACATGTTAGATTTGGTTAGTAATCATTAGTTGTCAATTGACTGGTAATCGGTAAAAGCACAAACGGTAAAGTATCTTATGTTACCAAGCTGCAAAAGTTTAAGTAAATTGTTTTGGATTCTACATTTTGATTTGGGACTATGGATAATTGATTCACCCCCCTCTCAGTTATTCTAATAGGTGTACCCTCAAATTCAAAGTAGTTCTCAAATATCCAGCCCATGACCATATCAACATACATCCTTCCCTCATAGGTGGGTAAATCAGACATTCCTTCCATGGTTCTTGCTCCCATGGACTTGAGGGCTTGTATGAAGGGCCTCTAATATGAAAGAATCTCCTCCTCTTCTTGCTCGGGGTGATACTTTTAACAGTTATTTTGTTTTCATTAGTTATGATGATGTCGTGATGATTGTCAAATTCATTCGGTAGTGAAGGTAAGACAAGTTGGTAAAGCACACAAGCTATTCAGTAAAAGGAAATAAAGGAAAGGAAGTTTTTGGTAAAGGCAAAGGAATTTTATTCACCGAGAAAAGAAGAACTAAGAACCAAGTTGTACCAAGCTAGAATATCCACCAAACTGAGAGATGAGATAGTTACCGAGAAAGAGTAAAATGTGTTACCGAGCATGATAGGACAACATAAGGAGAATCTATAAATACATTGAACCTAGAGACCGAGAAGGAAATGGTTTAAAAATCTCAAGGATATTGTATGATAGAGAATTGGAGATTTAAACATGATGATTATGCATGATTACAAGGTTAGATCCACCAATAAGAATAAAATGTGGAATATATGCATTGGAGAAGTAACTAATGCTAGCACCGCTTAAAGAGATGATTCTAGAACATTTCCACCACTTCTAGAATTGTATATAATGGATCTAAGTGAGAAGATCAGTATGCATGTGAGAAGGAGAGAATGTATATGTATGGATTTGGAGCGGAGATTGCAAAGAGAAGGTGATGAGCAAAGAAGCTATCGAGTAACAAAGCAGTAAAGAGGAGAGAGTAATTGTGACTCAGAGTTGAATCTACTAAGTATAGAATTGATATTATGAGTGGAGCATAGTATGAGATAATCTATTAATGACCATAAAGATTTTGATAAGCATATGATTGATGAAAGTACTATAGACATATTTTTTAATGATTAAGCTTGTAATCAGAGTTATAAAGTTTCTTAACCGAGTAGATCTTAATAGGTCTTACATTGTAAATCCTTTAACCGAGTATAGTTCTTAGATTAGAATTGTAAAATCCTTTAGCAAGATAGACTTAATTGTTCTTAAGACTCTTAACTAGGTTAAACTCTTAATAGGGTAAGCTATCAGAGATAGCTAACAATGTAGCTCTAACCAAGAAAAATTTTTACTGTAGTCGTGAAGTTTTGTGGGTGTCATCCCCAATGCATTTTTTATCCTCTAACAAGGATTTCTGCAATACCAAAATGAATCTATTATGAGTTATATTTTATGTTGATGTTTTATGAGATGCGTGAAAAATTATGTATTCAATAAATGGTTAAGAAATAAATTTCAGATAGTTTAAAATTGTTTTACAGTACTGATTCACCCATCCCCTCTTAATACTCACTTTTCCACACTTAATCCAACAATTGGTATTAGAGTAGTGTCTCTTATTCAGAATTTTAACCACTTGAGAGGAAAGCTCTGAAGGAATGGAAATTTATAGCTATGAAAGGGTGATTGATAACATGGAAATAGAACTAAGAATGACTAATGAGCATATTGACGAATTGAGGAGAAAAATGAAGGATTCAATCAATAAGAGAAAGGAGCTAAAACATCAATTGAAGGACACTCAAGATCAGGTTGAAGAACTTGAAGAATAATTAGAGAGAATTATATCTAATGAATCTAAAGTTACAATATCACAACTGATTGAAAAAAATAAAAACCTACCTGATCAGGTAAAAGCACTGAAAAGAGAACAAGAAGCTCAATCGATAAGGATATGTGAAGTCTATGAACAAAAAGGAAAAGAAGAAGATGACAAAATAATGGTGGAAGATGAGAGGAGACAAATGAATACATGGTTGAATGAGAAAGATGTGGAAATACTGAGGTTGGCACAAACTCAGTATAACTTGACATACCAACTAGTCAGTGCAAATTAGGATTTTGCAAGGAAAGTTGGAGAGATTGTTGAATTGAGATCTGAGAATAAACATCTAGAGAATGAACTAAAATCTAAAAAATATTATAATGAAGTCTTGAAAAGAAATTAAGAATCACCGAGGATATTGGATGAACAACTAAGAGGTTAGAGACAACTGAGAGATACTACTAGACTTGGATACAATGCAAAAAATACTACCGAGAAGGGTGGGTCCTCTAAACAAGTAGCCAACTGAGATAATGTTGATATTCCACCAAAGATAATGAAGCCTACTTGGTACCATTGTTGAAAACTAGGACACACAACTAATATCTGCAAGAGAAAAAGAGGTAATCCACTAAGTACTCCTAAGTTTAATGGTCATTGTTACAATTGCAATAATTATGGTCATAAGGCATTTGAGAGTAGATCAAGGGTTATTAACAATTCAAGGAAGAAAAGCTTCAATGGTTACTATAATAACTACAATAGATATGGTCACAAGTCTAAAGAATACAAGTCACAAAGAAATAATGATAAATGGGTCCATAACCAACAAAATGCTACAAACACCTGACAAGGATCAAATATACCATGGGACTATAATACAAGAATCACTTGTACTGCATGTGGGAGATTTGGTCACATTTCTACAAATTGCTTTTAGATGCATGGTGTGAACAATAGAAGGTCATGGAGAAAATCTAGCATGGATTGCTTTCATTTTCACAAGGTCAGTCACCTAGCCAAAGACTACAGGTACTGAGGTAAAGCACCAACTGAGGAACAATCGAATGAAAAATCCCAAGTTAATATTGATGAGATAAGAGATTAAATGAATAGGACATGGAGAAGGAAATCTCAAGATGATGGAACTAAACTTGGAACAACTAATGGCAGCACATCCTCTAGATCAGGTGCACCTATCTTCATTTAATCGATCAAAGGTATGTGTAAGAACTTATAACCTAAATTCTATCTTAAATAGGTTCCTAGAATTAGTACAAAGATCCATATTAGCATACTAATATGCATTGGATATAAATTGTGATGTTCATTGGAAACCCTAACCCAGGAAAAACTATAAATAGAGGTTGTGCTATTTCATTTTCATCTTACACTTTCATGAGCATTTGAAGAATTTCATAGATAAGAGACTACTAAGCAAATTCAAGTGATCATTAGAGAAATTCCAAGTAGTGCAAAGTGAATTCAAGGTATTTCTAGTGTTTTTTGAGTTGTGTTCACAATCCAATTTCTATTCTATTGAAACCCTATCTATTTGAAGATTATTTATGAGATCCAATGGCACTCAAAGTTCAAAAGCATGTTGTTGTTGAGAAGATCGACCCTGTCAATCTGAAATACAAGTTGTTACCCACCATTTCTGATAAAGTCAACAAATATGGTGTCCTATCATAGATCCCACTGAGATTGATAATTATTAAAGATGTTCACACCTTCATACATTATAAAATTGAAGAAATCTACCAAGCTAGATTTGATACATCTTATAGGAACCTATGCGTTAATGGGAAGTTGAAAGATGACCACATGCATCTGGAGACCAAGGGTTTGGTCCATGCTATGCATGTACCATTAGTATTCAAACAAGAATGGATGATAATGGTTCTTAGCCAAGTACATTATCAGTTCATGTAGCTCAATGCATCGGTAAAGATCACCAAGGATGTATTACACATTGTCATAGGATTTTTGGTCGGTGACAAATCGAGGGCATACAAGAAAATGGACAAGAATAAATTATTTGAGCTTACTCAAGCCAAATAGGATGGTAGAGGTTTGAATTTTTCTACTATTGATAACCCTAAGCTAAGATTCACAAGCAACATCATGTCATACTAAATCTTTCAGTCATCTCAGGTAGATAGTGTACCTTGTTGAGTAGTAGATATTGCTTATAAGATTATAAAGAAGGACATGAAGATAGACCTATGTGAGATCTTGCTGAAACAATTGTATGACAACATGAACACTATAAGGAAGGCAAAAAATAATACATTGAAGTTCAAATTATTATTGGTATGAATTTTCTTTTATTTTTAGAACTTCTTTCCTATAATTGGTGAAGCAGTTTGGAAAGTAGATAAACCGATTATATATCAAATCAATGAATATATTCAAAGCATAGGAGATAATTTTTACATGGTGATGAATGATTATTTTACTAAATTTCAAACTAAGATGCACAAGAGGTTCAGGATTCCACACCAGCTAGTGGAACAATATAAGGATGATTTATGTTTTGAGGTAGACACTGACACATGTATAGTAAGAGTTGTGGATCCAAGAACTATGTGGCTACCACCTATGGGATATGAAATGGATATTGATGATGCATCAATACAAATTAAAGGATTATTAGAGAAACCAATTGACAAAAGAGAAACTCGGTATGGTACCTTTGAAGAAGTAAAAGATAAAATCAAAATAGGTATTTTGATACCTAAGGTAGTAAGAAAAACCAACAGGATGATCAGTAATCTATCAAAAAATTTGGGTAGCCCTGTTGAAAAAGATGAAGTTGAAACATCAGAGGTTAAGGTGAAGAAGATAAGAATGAAGAAAGAGATTCCCAACCTAATCAGTGTTAGACCATCAACAAGGTGTTCCTCCATACTGAGAGAGAAGAAGAAAGAAGAGATAGAACCACCGAAGACTAAAACTTACTTAAGAGAGAAAAAGGCTACTGGAAGGCCTAGGAGAAAATTGAAGTTGCGGGAAGATAGTGAAACTGAATCAGAAGATGTTTCACAATTCAAGGTTGTACAGAGTCAAGCACCAAAATTGAAAGACCTTAATGAGTCTCTAAAAATACTTAAGAAATATAGAGGTTATTCATGTTTGAAACAACTAAAATATGATAAAAGGAATGATGAAGAAAAATAGAAAATTGAAGAGGATATTATATTCACTTTGCACAAGTCTATAACTACATCAGTTGAAGTAGCACAACATATGGTTGATGAGATATATCATAAAATTGGTGCTAGATGGATATATGCTCTAATATTTGAGAAGCAAATAAGGGAAAGATCCCTGGCCATACAAGTACTGGACCTAACTAAAAGAGGAATCAAAGATACTCTATAATTATACTCAAAGACATTCTGAGTGAAAAGAAAAGCACTAAGTATTATGGTCAATAAGTTAGAAGAAGTACAAAATGAGACTGATGATCTTTGGAGAAATATTTTCTCTCTTGATCAATCGACTCATGAAGAAGTCAAAGAGCTTACAGGGAAGTCAGATCCAATTGATTTGACAAATGATAAAGAAGAAGTTATAATTGAGGATATTAGAGAACAAGACCCTACAGAGGAAATAAAAAATGATGAATATATCATGGCAACTGAGGCCAAAGAAATAGAAGAAATGAATATAGATGATTCTACAAAGGCAAGATTAATGAAGAAGATCCTATAATTGAGTAGGTATTGAATTTTCTTGAGATTGAGGAAGTTATCTCAGAGGTAACAAGAGATGTTCCAATAAATGGTGATGCCCCAACTGATCAAGGAAAGGAAAGTGAACAAAAGGAAACCACTAAGTCAGTAACTCCTACCAAGACTACAGAACAAGAGAAGATGCGAGAAAAAGAGAAAGTAAAGGACACAAATGAAGGAATGAAAGAATAGGAACAAGAGAAGAAAGAAGAAAAGAAGTGATAAGAGAAATAAAAAGAAGAGAAGACTGAGGACACAACTACTACACAATTTGATGCAAAGAAGGTATCTACAGTGAAAGGAAAATCCAACAAGAGGAAACATGGAAAAAAGGTTGATGTAAGCCAACCTATTATTATTCCTAAGGTTGATATTTCAACCATGAGCCCCAAAGAACTATCTGAGTTTGGAGACTTATTGAAAATAAAAGTTGCACGAGATAAGTTGGTTGCAAAGAAGTAGAAGACTGATGTTTTGGAGAATGTCAAAGACATATTGCATGAAATTGTACCAAAGGATGATGTAAATGAAAAAGGAGATATATAAAACCAGATACAAGAATTGGTAAACCAAATAAACCAACATGGTCTTGAGACATCATTTTACTTGATGCAAGTGCATAAGAAGAAAATTGAAGATAAAGTGATTGAAGAACTTCTTTAATCAATAGCACTAGATAAGGTAAGTCTATCTGAGTTAGTTACCAAAGTGGAGAATGAATTTCAAAATATTATTTTATTATTTCAACATATTTGTTTGGTTTCAAATCTTACCATGGATATTAAAGAAAAAGATGATAATGTGGATAAGGAGCTAACTGAACAACTATTTAAAGTTTCTACTGGGCCTAATTCTTTCAAAGAATATTATGAAAGGTTGAAGCACTTAATGGGAGTGCAATATGAGATGAGGAAAAAGGAGAATGAGATTAGAATGGATCTACTGGAACTCCAAACTTTTTTTATTCCCCACATTGAATCATTACAAAAGCAAATACACAAGGCAAAAGATTTAGTCAGCACACCGGATGTAAGTGCAATAGACAACATGGTGAGCTTAACAAATGACATTAGTTAGAATATAATAGTGTTTTAGACACTAAAGGATTCATTGAAGGCATCATTGAATGATGCATAAGAGATATATAAATCTATTTTTTCCACGATCTCTCCATGGGATAAATAGTAAGTTGTTATTTTAGCATTTTTGTTAAAAAAAGGGGAAATATATTGTATGAAAAAAAGGGAAAATAAAGTATAAAAAGGGCAAGATATATAAGGAGGATATTATGCTGATTGATTTGGCATAATAATGTGTACATGAAGTATTACTTTAGGGGAGAATAATTTTATCAAGATATGGAGATATAGAATAATTTTGCTAGAGGACAAAATTTTTGATAGCTTTGAAGGTTTTAAAAAAAGATACCAAAATATTGCCAAAGGGGGAGATTGATAGTCCTAAGAATTATTTTTTTGTCATTAGTTATGATGAATTGATAATGATTGTCAAATTCATTCGGTAATGAAGGTAAGACAAGTTGATAAAGCACACAAGCTATTCAGTAAAAGGAAATAAAGGAAAGGAAGTTTTTAGTAAAGGCAAAGGAAGTTTAGTCATCAAGCAAAGTAGAACTAAGCACCGAGTTGTACTAAGCTACAACATCCACCAAACCAAGAGATGAGGTAGTTACTGAGTAAGAGGAAAAAAATTTATTGAGCATGACAAGCCTACACAAGGAGAATCTATAGATACATTGAACCTAGACACCAAGAAGAGAACGGTTTACAATTCTCAAGGAGATTGTATGACAGAGCATTAGAGATTTAAACATGATGATTATGTGTGATTACAAGGTGAGATCCACCAATAAGAATTAAATGTGAAATATATGCATTGGAGGAGTAACCAATGCTAGCACCACTTAAAGAGTTGATTCTAGAACATTTCCACCGCTTCCAGAATTGTATTTAATGGATCTAAGTGAGAATATCAGTATGCATGTGAGAAGGAGAGAATGTGTATGTGCGGATTTGAAGTAGAGATTAAAAAGAGAAGGTGATGAGAAAAGAAGATACCAAGAAATAGAGCAGTAAAGAGCAGAGAGTAATTGTGATTCAAAATTGAATCTACCAAGTATAGAATTGATATTGTGAGTGGAGCACAATATGAGGTAATTTGTTAATGAGCATAAAGATTCTAATAATCATATGATTGATGCAAGTACTATAGACATATTTTTTACTGATTAAGCTCATAATTGGAGTTGTAAAGTCTCTTAATCAAGAAAATCTTAACAAATCTTACATTTTAAATCCTTTAACTAGGTATAGTTCTTATATTAGAATTGTAAATTCCTTTAGCAAGGTAGACTTAACTGGTCTTAAGACTCTTAACTGGTTAATACTCTTAACAGGGTAAGCTATCAGAAATAGCTAACAGTGTAGCTCTAACCAAGCAAACTTTTTACTCAGTAGTGAAGTTTTGTGTGTGTCATCCCCACCATAGTTTTCATCCTCTAACCAAGATTTCTACAATACCAAAATGAATGTGTTATGATTTATATTTTATGTTGATGTTTTATGAGATGCATGCAAATTTATGTATTCAGTAAATGGTTAAGAAAGAAAGTTTAGATAGTTTAAAATTGTTTTACAGTACTGATTCACCCCTCCTCTCTCAGTAATCACTTTTCCATACTTAATCAAACACAAGGATCTCTTCATCTTCATCCCCATCTTCTTTTGTTTTAGAGGTCTTCAAAACTCCCTTTATTTACCCTTCAACTTCTCCATCTCTTCTTTTAACCACCTATTCTATGTCCCTTGATCTTTCACAATCTTGGCAAGTTTGGAATTGGTCAATTTAGGAGCCATATTTGGAGTCTCACTCTTTGTATCTTATTTTTCTATGTACAATCACCTTCCCAAAATATCCTCCATAGGCTCTAATACCACTTAATGGAGAGATCAGTAGGGGAAGATTGGTAATGAGCCCAATCACACCTTTGAATGTTCTTCAAGCCTTACAATCCCATTTGGACTATCTTGTGGGTTCTCCAATTCAAGTTCCCTCCAAGAAAAACACCAGAACCCTTCCTATTATTTTACAACTCCTTTGTATAGGCTAGGGTATCACCAAAATATCTTGATCACACTAGACTAGTGTGTCACAAAGTTCAAACCACCATTCTTCACCTTATTCTTCCATACATCTCATACCAATCCACTACTTCCCCAAACTTCACCATAGGGAGTGGATTAGGTTTAAAATAATCCAAAATATCCAAGTTAGGATCCACTAAAGTATTTTTAAAATTCCTACTGGTCTCAAGGATCAAACTGCTCCACTAGGCCTAATAGATAGGCTTACCTAGTAGCCCTAGGAATGGGGTTTTCCTGAGATAATTTTTGTTGCTTCCAAAGACCCTACCAAATAAATTATAGTTTTTAGTACCCTATTTGGAGATGTCCCTAGCACCAAAGTATTAAACTCCAACACTTCCACTACACCACAAAGTTTACACAAAGTGCAGAGGCCTAAAAGGGCTAAATAGGTATGGTCTCCAAAGAAAGACTTCAATGATGGATTTATCATACCAATCAAAAACCTATAAAAGGTATGTATACCCCTAAGAACATCCAATCTAACATAAAATAAATCCTAACCACTCCCTACAAGTCTTTGCACATTATTTTTCAATTGACTATAACCAAGCACATAGAGATGCTCAGCTAGGGCCTGTAGAAAAGTGGCCAAATGAGCACCTCCTACTCTACCCTTATGGAATCATAAATTACACTACCCCTAATTTCATTTCACCAAGGGCCATGAGAATCCCATGGTGGATTAGCAATTTAGGGGCACATCTTTGTAATACCCTAATGAAGCGAGGGTTTTGGGCCAATCTTGACTAAACAAAGGATATATCCCTTTAACATCTACCAAAAATATTCAAAACAAGTGCATTAGAGTCTCAACTCAATCCACTACAACTAATGGATAAATTTAACACCCTTCAATCACATAATGATCGTACAATACATAATAACAAAGATATTCTAGAAAATAGTGTTTATTCCATTAATATTGCCACCAAATTGATGAATACATGAACAACCTTTCATGTTTGAAATCATTTTATATATACACCCCTAAACCAATGTCCATAACCAATTTTAAAATCTTGGAGCTATTGGGGGGTCGTTATGACAAAGTTGTAAAATTTTTTGAGCAACTTTGACAACTTTTGTTGTAAAGTTGCTTCACTTTGCTCCCTAGGGCCTATTAGGACCCTAGATGGATTGGGCATACCCAAAACCATCCTAACAACTCAAAACCAACCTAAAACATCATTTTTAGACCTTTGAATAAGTTTCACCCCCAAATCTTATAATGATACCTTGTGGCAACTTGTCTTACAAAATGGTCCTTATTACAAAGCAAGGGTCCCAAGGACCACAAAACAACCTAGCTGTAGTGTTCCCTTGTTAAGTACTCTCAAATAATTCCAAGATTGTACTTTGAGAGAATAGGTTCTCTTGCACCAAGCCTACTAACACTATGTGAAAGGAATGTCAAATAGGTAAGAAAACAAGAGTTACCTTTCATTCTAAAACTAAAAATTCTAATGGATTACTAGATCTTGTTCATACTGATTTATGGGGTCCTGCTAATATAAGAAGCTTAGAAGGTGATTGGTATTGCATGTTTCTCATTGATGACTATTATAGGATGGTATGGGTGACTTTCTTGAAAGAAAATTCTAAATCTTTTGAGAAGTTTAAGATCTTTAAGAATATGGTTGAGACTCAAATAGGACTGAAGCTGAAGTGTCTAAGATAAGACATAAGTGGTTAATTCATATTCAATGAGTTCTATTCCTTTTGTAAGAGGCATAGAACAAAGAGATAGTTATTGGATCCAAGGAATCCATAATATATTAGAGGGATAGAGAGGAAGAACAATTCAATTTGATCCAAGGACTCCACAATATTCTTTCTGTGGAAACCATTTTTTTTGGGATAAAACCGCATTTGGGAATGATGCCCATGAATTTCACTAGTGCACTAATGAAACCTTCCCTATTAGGAGCAATTATAATAAACCCTTCTAAGGTTATACCTAGTTAAGAGTACTTATAGTTCAGTTAATAACTACAACAATCTTGTTAAAGACTACCCTTTCAAGGGATTTAAAACTCCTTATGTGAGTTCACTTTGTTAAAAGTGACCTTGTTAAAGGATTTAGCTTTCCAATCTGTTAGAGTCAACAAGTAAATAATGACCTGATATTTTCACTCAATGCATGACATATCCAATGTATTCCTCATCAATTCAATTTCTCTAAACACTTTACCACCTCTGTACTATCTTCAATAATCTTTGTCATTCACCACATACCATCACCACATCATACTTAACAATTTTCTTAACAATTTATAGACTTGTTCTAGGTTGGTGCTAGAACCCTAAAAAAATTTACAAGTCAGCCCTCAAATCCAACTTAACATATGACCGAGCATGCCAAAATCAAAATTCAACATACTTTATGTTGGCCTCAAACATCAAATCTTGAAAACATGTTGGCCAACCACATACATTTGACTACAACACTGATCTAACCAACTGCATTAACTAGTACTCTATTCTAATTGTCAATATCACTTCAATCTTTAATAATGTAGTCAAATATTCAAACTAACTGATGTGATCGTAGAAGTAGTACAATATAATTTTGTAGATAATGTATGTACTATTGCACACCTTAACTTCCAATTCCAAATCTAGTCATTTGAATCCTGCATACTGGTCTTCTTACCAATTGACTGAACACTTAGTTGCTTCCCACCGGTAAATCTAATCTCTTGTCATCAATAGAACATGTTTCCAACAATGAAAACACCACAATACACTCATGTGATAAAAACACATATCACCTTCATCAAAATGCCAACAAATGTATCATCCTAAAAATTTAGCACTCATAATTAGATGCTTTATTAGGCCCCATTTTTGGTGATTTCAAAATTTGATGTCTCTTATACTTGATCCTAGCAACTTGTTTCCTCTTTTCCCACATATTTTCTACCCTCATAATAACCTAGTTCAAATTTGGGTTAGTTCTCCTATGTACAAAATATTTCAAACAATTTGTTCCTACACTTTTTGGCTAAAATTTGGCCTAGATCCCTATGTCAAGGTGTTAGTAGGAAATTAGATCGCATGGTCAGCCTAGCTTGTTTTTTAATCTTTAAATGATGGATAAATTATATAAACACCCTATCTCTTCTAATTTTGACATACATTAAGATTCTTAATCATTCATTATCAAGAAGCATTCAAGCAATCAAGAACAATCAAGAGAAATTGAGAAATTGGATTCAAGATTTGAAGGAAAGCATCCAAGGTCTAGTTTCTAAAATTTAAGTTAATTCTAACGAAATGTTATCCATTGAAGAAAGTTTATCTCACATGATGGCCAAGTAGAGTAATTCTCAATCAAACAATAAGACACTTCCTTCCATCTACATTCATCTCTCCTTTTTTGCAAGAGATTATCAAGCATATCTACATTGAAGATCTAGGAGTGGTGTTCATAGATCCTTGCATTTGTGACGGAATCCTTGATTCCTATTTTATATTTATGGGTCAACTCCTTGATTTCAAGAAAATTCAAAAATATTCATGAGTATGAGGAATTTTTTAATCCATCCATGAGTGTTTATGCAAGGTGAATCAAATATTTACCTTTTTACAAAAAAAAATTGACACGCAATAACATCCAGAAACAATAATACAAAATATTTACCTTTTTACATACTTTTATTTATGAAATTTCATTTTATTTTCAATTTTTATTCCTAAATAGGGGTTTGACCAATGCAAACCCATTTTACACAACCTTTTCTCCATTTTTATATGTGCAGGAATAGGTTATAGAGTTGTTAGAACATTTTTGTGCAGATTAGAAATAGTCAGAGGACCCCCATAAATTTTAGTCAAAAGTACTAGGTATAGAATGTCTAAAAGATTATATACCTAGGTCTAAAATGTTGTGTACCCTACAACTTCATCTTAGATTGAAATCACATGCCATTATAGTAGCATGTACACCAATTAGATCATTTCTAGTTTTTGATAGTTAGTTACCAGTTTGTTGTTTCTAGTTTTGTCTCTATTCATCTATTTCATCATCTACATTGTATCTTTCCTCTTTTCTATTTTCAAATTACATATTTAGAAAAGGATCAATGCCCAATTCAATACTTAGGTCCTCACTTGAGCCTATTGGGGCACCTTCCTTCTAAGTGTGCAAGTTTGAAAATGAGGACTAATCAACCCCTTTGTCTTTGCTCTCCTTTTCACAATATACAATTATTGTTGGTTTTGATGAGAAAATAACCCACAGCTCCCAAGAACACCTATCATAGAAAGAAGAGAGAAGCAAACAACTATGGAGGCCTGAACACATTGATTCACGAGAGAGGAGTAATCATTTGTGTGCAAAAACAAAAGTTACAATTCAATAATGATTAATCTATTGAATACAATATGAATACAAAGGAGATCAATCCATATAAAGGAGATTTGAAACCCTAAAAGGGTGGAGAAACCTAGGTTGCATTATAATAATTAATAAAGTAATTAATTATTATATGCCAAAGTTTAGTTTAAGTAATAAAGAGATAATAAGTGACTTAGTAATTAAATCAACATGATTTTAATTAATAAGTAAAATGATTTATTACTCTAACAATTATGACTTCAAATCTTCATTGAGTGGTTTTAGCTTGGGAATGTCCATTGCTCCAAGTGCATTATTCATAAGCAATTGAAGTTCAATGTTATTTTATTTCATGTAAGTGATAGTGCAACAATCCCTTTGGGAGCCTATGGATTGTCCCCTATTATCTTGTGTCACTTACACATAGAATCAACCACAAGTTTGGCTTTGTACCTACTTACTATAGATCCCAAATCACTAACTATAGGGAATTCATTGCACAAATGGATAAGGAAATGCAATAAAGTTTCCTTTCATTCCACATGTTTTCCCATAGAATACTTTCTCTTGAGGATGCTATAGATGGAGACTAAATGCTTCACTTCCCTCATTCTTCACATTGTTAAATGTTATTTCCTAGGACACAAAGACTATATTTCACTCAAGGATTTTGATTTTGGACATATTAGGTACATA